>BGNK01005402.1:1144-32185 GCA_003297005.1 Symbiodinium sp. clade A Y106
CCTGTCTGGCTTTTTGATTTATCTTGTCCTTCGAGGCATCTCGCGGGACGATGTGTGATGAAGCCTGGTAACTCAGCTGTTGTCTAGAAGAGTAACCTGATGTCGTGGTGGGTCAGGGTTACTTCGGCAGAAGCAGCAGAATTTTAGTCCGTTCTCTGTCCCAAGTCTCGGGCTTCTCTACCTATGGGTCCCAACCAACCGATTCCCGGCGACGGGAACGCGAATTTGTTCACTTGTTTNGTCCGACTCCATCAATTCGGGCTCGGCACCATGGTTGCTGCTGCTTGTGCCCGTTAAGATGACACAAACCGTGTACTGAAACAGCGCTCTGGCATGCTCGACTTTGCGATCGGCCGCCTGAGACCACAATCTATGTTTTTTGTTGTCTTGACTCGTGACAATCGTGCAAGTCCTGCCAGACTCAAAGGTCTTTGATTCCAATTGCTTGCCGGATCCCTTCGGGGTGTGCTCCTCTGGCCCGTCACTCTTGGTGGCTCGGATCCCTGTGGGGTGGGGTGGCCGTCCTCTGGTCCAGCACTCTTGGTGGATCCCTTACCAAATCCCTTTGGGTTGGGGTGCTCCCCTGCTTTTGCACTCTTGCCAGCAGTGATCAATGCCGTGATGCGAATCCTCAAGGCTGAATTCCCCTCCGGCCAGTGACGGTCAGAGGATGGGCCACATGTCAAGCTGCTTTTGGACAGGTGGGCGNTCCCTGTGGGGTGGGGTGGCCGTCCTCTGGTCCAGCACTCTTGGTGGATCCCTTACCAAATCCCTTTGGGTTGGGGTGCTCCCCTGCTCTTGCACTCTTGCCAGCAGTGATCAATGCCGCGATGCGAATCCTCATCAAGGCTGAATTCCCCTCCGGCCAGTGACGGTCAGAGGATGGGCCACATGTCAAGCTGCTTTTGGACAGGTGGGCGCTTGTAGTATTTTTCCTGGCAGGCGCACGCACTGATTTCCTGATCTGCGAAAGCCAACCCAGATCCTTCTTGCCGCAGTGGCTGGCGGCACCACTGGAGGTTGCGGGGGCAGTCCGCACGGGCTGGTGATGGAAGACTGGGCACTGGTCCTGTCGCAAGCGACATCGTTTGAGTAACCAGACATTTGCAAGCCGGCTATAGTCAGTCGATTCCGGGTGGCCGGGTTTTAGCTGAGCNAAGGTCTTTGATTCCAATTGCTTGCCGGATCCCTTCGGGGTGTGCTCCTCTGGCCCGTCACTCTTGGTGGATCGGATCCCTGTGGGGTGGGGTGGCCGTCCTCTGGTCCAGCACTCTTGTTACCAAATCCCTTTGGGTTGGGGTGCTCCCCTGCTCTTGCACTCTTGCCAGCAGTGATCAATGCCGTGATGCGAATCCTCAAGGCTGAATTCCCCTCCGGCCAGTGACGGTCAGAGGATGGGCCACATGTCAAGCTGCTTTTGGACAGGTGGGCGCTTGTAGTATTTTTCCTGGCAGGCGCACGCACTGTTTTCCTGATCTGCGAAAGCCAACCCAGATCCTTCTTGCCGCAGTGGCTGGCGGCACCACTGGAGGTTGCGGGGGCAGTCCGCACACTGACATGCCATAAAGGGCTGGTGATGGAAGACTGAGCACTGGTCCTGTCGCAACCGACATCGTTTGAGTAACCAGACATTTGCAAGCCGGCTATAGTCAGTCGATTCCGGGTGGCCGGGTTTTAGCTGAGCTCAGTCATGTCAACTATACTAGGTGTGTTGAGTTCTGCTGAGAGGAAACAGCGCTCTGGCGTGCTCGCAGCTGCAGGACTTGGCTCAGTGTGCCAACCAACGCCAACATTAAATTCTAGAACTCGGTCAACGCAGCAAAGGTGTAGGCTCATACACCCAGCCAGGATCGAACTGGCGACCTTCAGCGCGTTAGGCTGACGTCATAGCCACTAGACCATNCGCAGCAAAGGTGTAGGCTCATACACCCAGCCAGGATCGAACTGGCGACCTTCAGCGCGTTAGGCTGACGTCATAGCCACTAGACCATGGGTGCATCTATTGAATCCCGAATAAGAAAAATCTCACATGCCAAACCATGTACCAAGGCCGTCGACATTTGACCTCAGGATATCGCATGATAGAACCCGCTTTTTGACCTTTGCATGGCCTCAGACAATGCTCCCTGTTGGAGGCTTGTGTCCAAATAGAAACGTTNATGTACCAAGGCCGTCGACATTTGACCTCAGGATATCGCATGATAGAACCCGCTTTTTGACCTTTGCATGGCCTCAGACAATGCTCCCTGTTGGAGGCTTGTGTCCAAATAGAAACGTTAGCAGAGATCCTTCCGCTCAAAATTGCAAAGATCAGGCAGCGGATCCGTTGTAGGATGCATGTGCCAAAACCGTCGAATTTTGCCTGGGCCACTTTCCAGATCAGGCGGGGCAANAAGAGCCTGGGAGTTGTCTGTCCAGATCAGGAAGCTAGGAGAACATGAGGCCAGGGAGATTCGAACTCCCAATTTTTTGTCGCACATTTTTTCTGGCCCGGCGGCTTCCTTGTAAATTTGTTTTTAAGACCTTGGATTGGGGAGTGCGCGAAACACGTTCGGCCACCCATTCTAAACTCGGAAAACGCTAAGCCGATTGCATACAGTTAGGTGGGATAAAGAATGCTTCACGAGAGGGTTTTTCCACAGTTTTGGCGCGTGATAAGGAGCTTCGCAGGAGAGTTTTTCCACATCTTTGGGGCCTGACAAGGAGTATCACAAGATAGTTTTTCCACACCTTTGGGGCTGGAAAAGGAGCATCACAAGAGGGTTTTTCCACATCCTTGGGGCTTGAAATGGAGCATCACAAGAGGGTTTTTCCACACCTTTGGGGCTTGAAACAGAGCCTTTTGCGGGTGTTTTTCCGCATCTGTGGGGCTTGATAAGAGAGTTTTTCCGCATCTTCGGGGCTTGCCAACTCGCTTCAAAGAGAGCTTTTCTGCCAATTCCCCGTGCTGCCTACAGGGCTGAGCAGGCGGTGGCGATGCAACTGCAGTAGACATCGTCGGATCGTTGTGACGTAGTGGTTTGGCCAATTGGTACTTGGATTTAAACTTACTCGGACCACCTAGACTAGACTCAGACCTTGCATGGAATCAGTGGAATCGTTGCAGAGCCTGTCAGCACCCATGTCAAGCGCCTCTTCCGGCGTATGGGCCAGAGCGGCGAAGATGACGTTGATTTGTTGGATGGCCATTCAGAGGACCGGGCTTGGGCCATCTAATCATCTAATCTAAACTGAATTCTGATTGCTGTGTCGGGGTTAAATTCCAGACATTCTGAATGTGATACTGTGTCAGTCAGTAATCACTCCAGGGCTCCAGGGTATAGGCTCGGCTTGACTCTTGATTACATGATTACAATCAGTCAGCAGTTGCAACTACACTCTAAGTCGACCGTGTTCTTGGGTTTATATCTATGACTGAATCTATGCCGTTCAAAAGTCGACGCAGGACGATGGATTGGACCTCCTCGACGATTTGGCTCCCCAGGACCGCGGGCATTGTTTTCGGGTTTATCTATGCCGTTCAAAAGTCGACGCAGGACGATGGATTGGACCTCCTCGACGATTTGGCTCCCCAGGACCGCGGGCATTGTTTTCGGGTTTATCTATGCCGTTGGTCGACGCAGGATGATGGATTGGACCTCCTCGACGATTTGGCTCCCAAGGACCGCGGGCATTGTTTTCGGATTTATCTATGTCGTTCAAAAGTCGACGCAGGATGATGGATTGGACCTCCTCGACGATGTGGCTCCCCAGGACCGCGGGCATTTGCAAATTCGGGTTGCCTTGGTCCTTGGTCGTAGAGTCGTAGACTTGTAATTAATTAACCGTGGCCAGTGCGACTTTCGCTTCCAACCCCAAAAGTCCTAAAACTTTTAGCCGCCTTAGCCTTGGCCTTAAGCCCCAAAACCCGGTATCCTTTACCAGGGGTAGCGTTGTCCTTAACTGCACAAATACACACAAGCTGACAGCCTTCAGCAACCTGGAGCCGCCTTTCTTTTTCACGCATGGGGCCGGTGGTTGGGGGGTTGGTTTAGGGTTTCGGGGTTCTGCGATTGGAGTCATTGAGGCTTAGGTCCAGGAGTCTGTAGGGTTAAGAGTCAAGAGGGCTTAGGCCTAGGCTTTAGAACTTTCGGCCTTTAGGCACTTTAGGCCCTTTAGGCCTTAGGGCCGCGGCTGTCAAAGGGTGTGTGACGGTCTCTGTGGTCGTCTGTGTGCATGCGTGTGCGTGCACATGTGTGCTGGCGAAGGAGAACAATTGTGAGGACTTGGAAGAAGACGTGGACCTTCTTGAATGTTCTGATCTTGAGCAGGTGTTTGGGAAAGTTTTCAGGAGGGATCTTTGGGGCAGTCTAAGCTGGGGTGCTCCATTCAGGCCGCAGGGTCCAGATATACCACTTAGGCTTAGAATATTGTTTCTGTCATATCGAGAGTGCCTATATGTTCTGCGCAGCGGAGAAGCTTTCCGCATTTTCCGAAGGTAGTGGTAGTGACTGCTACGGTTGATGGACAAAATCCTGCATTACCCATTTTAAGGAATATACCACAATTCCCATAGTTTAGGGTCCTTAGGGTCATGCAGGATTTTGTCCATCAACAGTAGTGATCTAGTGACTAGTGACCAGTGCGGAAATCATGTCTTTCGGAGGCATGGGTGCACACTGATAGTGGGGTCGCTGCAAAATTAATGGACATTTAGTCAATTTCGTCATGCAGATTGTCATGAAGACAACATTGACACGTTAGCATCGTCATCGAGTCTTTAGGAGAGCGCCTCTCTGGGTGATTTTTAAAAGTTCTAAGTTCCAAATTCTAATTTTGGATTCTAGAGTCTTGATAAATCGAAACCCCAACCTTGAGAAGCACTGCAGAAGTGCTTTCTGGGGGGTTGTGTGGGGGGGTTGTGGGGAGCACTGCAGAAGTGCTTTCTGGGCGGGTTGTGTCTGGGGGTTGGGGGGAGCAACCCTGAGAAGCACTGGGCGGGTTGTGTGTGGGGGGTTGTGGGGGAAGTGCTTTGTGNGGTTGTGTGGGGGGGTTGCGGGGCTGAGAAGCACTGCAGAAGTGCTTTCGGGGTTGTGTGGGGGGGTTGTGTGGGGGGGTTGTGGGGGCGGGGTGTGGGGGGGGGTGAACAGGACTTTACCCGTTACGCCCTCACCCACCTGAAACGATCCTAAGTCTAAGTCTAAGTCCTTCCTAGCCCTGAACCATCAAATTATCAAAATCTTTCGACCCTAGTTGCCTCATTGTTTCAAGCTATTCATGGATTCCTTCCGTTGCAACTATACTTAGGGAATTCGGAGCTCTTCGCGCGTTTAGAGCATTTCGTCATTTTCTATCCAGCTCTTTCGAAAGCAACTGTAACTGAGTGCTGTAAGTGTATGGATGCCTGGAATCTTAAAATAAAATGCAAAAGCCAGGTGGATATCGACCGCGAGACGGAACAGCAGATCGATCTCGTGGAGGACATCGACGGCGAGACAGAACAGCAGATCGATCTCTTGGAGGCTGCACATGTGTCAGTTAGTTGTTCCTTCCGGCTGCCTATTCCGAGGGGAGGGAATGGAGGTGAGGGGGAATATAGCACTTGCAGCCCATGAGGGCAAGTGATAGAGCGAGCTACCGGCCACCGGCGCACCGCTTTTTGGCAGGGCTTTGAAGAACCACCGGCCGCCACCAGTGACCAGGCTGGAAGCCCTGTGCTCGAGATGGGAAAGGGTGGTCAGCTACTAATGATACGCTAGAAACCGTTTAGGTTAAGGGAAGCGTGTGTGCAGGATTTCGCCTGGGTGGGCGGCATAGGGCGGCATACCAGGGCTGCTAAGGGTAGTGTAAGGAGCAAGGCAACGCAGGCTCTGAGGTTTAGGGCTTCGGGCTTCGAGTGCGTGTAGGTGTAGGGTTTTCATGCGCAAGTTTCGTTGTTTCCAGGCCTGTTTGGTGAGGCTAGCTGAGGTTCACAGCTCCAAGTGACCAGAAAATCATTCCCAGCGTCCGTCTTAGAGTCTTAGAGTCTTAGAATAATAGAACTCAGAGTCAAAATCTACTCTAAATTCCCTAGAATCTATCTAGATCAGATTCTTTGCGTCGCAGTTTTGTAATCCCTTTACGCCCGGATTGAACAGGTCCAAATCCAAGCCTTTGGTTCACACCCAGGGTTGGGCGTCAGGATGCTGCCGCTCCCTCCAGCCCGGCTTGTGGGTCGCCAGATGCTGCAGGATCTCGCAAGGCATGACTTCCATTCTTGATCGTATTGTCGTTTAAGTCAAGTAGTAGGAATATTTTTGAGGTCCTATCCGAGGTCCTGTCCTATCCTATTGTAAGCCCCATAATTCCCAGAATGGCTCGCGTAATAACTTCCATGGTTGCCGTGCAAACTGTGCATGCATCGGCTCGTGCCTGCAGGTATATGTCTCGGGGTGTGCCTGTGTGTGTGTGCGTGTGCGTATGTGTACGTGCGGATTGCCAGTCGAATCGACGTCAAGTCTTTCCTAAACCGAACAAGCCCATAAAGGCCATAAAGTTTTGCCTTGCCGTAAAGTCTAAAAGTTCCACAAGTTATAGTCAATAGTTATAGTCAAGAGTCAATAAAAATAATAAATAATAGTCACTTAATCATTATAGACTCATATACTCCAGATTCCAGATACTTTTTGCCACCCGCCCGACTGAGATATAACATTCGAGGAAAATATTTTTGATAATCTGGGAGGCATCGACGTTTGGAAGGGGCGATGGACGGTCCCGCACATACGAGCAACTGTGCCTGCTGGCAGCGAAAGGACGAGAAGCTCGCCAACGGAAGAAAAATCAGGAACTCCTGGCCGACAATGCAGAAGTGTTGAGCCAGTTTGCAGATGAAGTTAATGAGAGGGTGGGTCACAGAGGGACCAAGCTGATTGCTGTCGCTGTGAAAGGGCGGCAGTCGACGGCCTTACGCTCTGCTAAAGCTTTGAAGCAGGTCAGCTCTGGAGGAAAGAAGCATCGCTTGAGTGCAACACAGATGCTGGAGATAGCTTTTGACCGCCGCCACAACCGTCTGGCTGCTGCAGATGCCCATGGAGTTAGCAAACGCACGGTGATACGTGTGTTGCCTTTCGTGACTCACACTCTGTGGGAGGCACAGTTGGCGCTTCTGAGTAACTTCCGGCAGTTTGTCTTTGAACGTAGACCCGATGTCGCGGCAGCTGCGCTCATGTGGGACGAGACGAGTCAGAACCTCAGTATTGATTCAGTCCCGGGAACCAAGCTCTCCCAGCAGAGGTCCAGCCCGACGGTGCTGGTGGCTCGGCTTCACTTTACAGTTGCGTATCTTGGATCTTCAGAGCTGAAGATGTATCGAGAACTGGTGCTTCCTCCCCTCGCGCTCTCCACAAATGCTGCGTCGTCTATACATGCTGCTTTGTTCCGCCACCCGTTTACGAAACCTTTGCTGGATCTGGTTCATGACATAGTCATGAGTGCCGCTATCCGTGGCTGGATGCACGAGGGCGACGGGCATTTAGCGAACGAGAAACTGCACGTCTTCAGATATGGGTGCTGGAAGGATGAAGTCAAGGAAGGCCCACGCTTGCCTGCAGGAGCTCCGAAATCAGTCCTCAGCGAACTCCTTTTATGCCAAAATCATCAGATCAATTTGACGATGGTCGAAGCTGTTCGGAACACCGGCAAGACCGATGGAAAGGGTATCATTCCAAACCATTATTGCGCAACACTGTTCTTGAGAATGGCCGACCACTTCCTGAGAATTGCCGGCGCCATCCGATCCTTCGTAGAATCACCGGAAAATATGGTATGGAACCAAAACCCAACACCTGAGGACTTGCGGCGCGGACGGGCCTTCCGCCAGGAACTGACGACTTACCTCCAGGACAATCTGCGCCATCATCATCAGCAGATGTCGTCATCAACTGGGCGTGCCGCAGGCCAACAAGGGTCAGTGTTGGCTAGGCCAGTTTCGGAGGTTTCAATTGGCTCCTTGCATCCTTCTGTTTGTTTGATTGCCCTGGCCAATGAGGTGGGAACCTAAATAATTATATAGAAGACAAGGCCAAGGCTCCATTCAATTGGTTTTAATTTTACTTGGTTTGGCAAACAACGTGATATCCAACGATTCTCCTAGCAGGTCCTAGCACAGAAATTCGAGCGTATTTCATGATTCTCATAATCATAGAGATGCCTATGTCGCCACGGCAACTCGAAAGGAAAGCTTGCCCTATCACAGTTAGCGTTTTCTGAGCTGGCAGGAAACAAAAACTCGGCCAAACTCAGAGAAGACATTCGCAAATGCTTCATGGAGATACTGAATGGGTGCCACTGGGAGAAGGGAAGGATCACGCACCAGTGCGTCAACTCTTGCTGTTCGTGCCGCAAAGACGCAGAGTCCAAAGTCATCTCTGCAGTCACAACAACTATCTTCAGGTTGATTCCGCAGCTACCATTGATTTCTGATTGGACCAAACTTGGTCCCAACTTGGATTTCTACGTCGGTGGCAGCTTCCAAGGATTGTTGCGATCCTTGCTGGGTCACGCTTCAGTGTCGCAGCAGTTCCACCAGCGAGCGGAAGACGAGCAACGGGGGCCAGTTGAAGACGAGACCACGCTGGAGGAGAAGATCAACTGGCACGGCTTAGCCGGCCGAAGATACAAGCGAACTTGCCAGGTTTTGGCTTCTCCAGATGAGTGTTACAACCGTTTGGTTCTTGCGGTGACGATCGAGCCTTTGCGGCACCTACACAGCCGCTTCCTCCGCTTTGCGCATGCTGCCTTCGACGACCAGAGCTGGCCGCTTCTCATCTGCGAAACATGGGGGGAAACAAGCAAGTTCGTGGAAGTGTTGCAGTACTTCTCTACATTGCTCTCTGCGCATGATGGCGGCCGGCTGCTTCTTCTCGCCGGCGAGGGCGGCTTCGATGATGTTGGAGAATGGGTGCGGAGCTGCCCTGCTCAAGCACGTGTTGCAAGGTGTCAATTGCTGTTGGCGGCTGCGTCAGTACACAGGCGATACCGCAGCACTCTCGACCGCTGGCCATGGCGCTTGTTTGCTCTGGCGGACGCCAGACGGAGCGAACAGCACGCGCAGCTGCTGGACGAGTTTTACAAGTGTAACGCTTGTTGTCTGCCGGCTGGCACAGCCCGCGAGCTCCGTTCGGAGCTCTCGAAGCAGGACATGCAGCAGCACCTGCCTGCGTTCCGATGGTACTTCTTGCTGCAGGCATGCATCCTGAAAACCACCATCGCGGCTGTGGAACGGCGGCATGCCACGCACAAAGCCACGGCGGATCCTGGGATGCCTTTCTACCTGTTCAGTGCGCAGTCCATCTTGAAAGAGGCAAAACAGCAGGCATGGTTATCGGACCTTGTGAGCTTTTTTTGTTGGTAGTTTTACGCTTCAATCATTCAATCACATCGAGTGCTTCCAGCACAAAAAACACAGAAACCTTCATACGCCTGTGCGAGAGTCTGGGCTGATCCTTTCTTGTGCTTCAGCTGTAGCGGCTAGTCTCAAGTCAGTCTTAAGTCCTGACAGGTCCTGAATGCTTGAACTTTAGCTGCTTAGCCTTGCTTGGCCCTTGGCTTGTGGTCCTCCCGGCAGGCGTCAGCCCTCCAGAGACTCTTGGACGAAAGGCAGGCTTACAAGCAGCAGGAGGCGCTGGAGGATGGTGAGGCAGTCGAGACTCGCCAGATGAAGCAAAAGCGTGACGTTGCACCGGCTGATCGCCCGCACAAAAAGCTCAAAGCTCAGAGCCTCTTCGAGTTGTTCCGGAAGGACTGGCTGAAAGCCCAGGCACTTCGCTCTGGCCCAGCAAATCCGGTTGCAAACAAAGAAGCCTGGCGGCTTTGCAAAGAAGATTTCGCTTGCTTGAGTGAGACCGAGAGGGAACAGCTGCAAGTCCGTGCATCCGCAAGTCGTTTGCAAACATACGTGCAGGCGAAACTTGCCGGGCGACCAAAGTTACTTGGCCTTCCAGGTGCAGCCAGCAGCAGCAGCAGTGCGCCAGCGATGCCTGCCCGTGAAGACCCTGTGGGGCAAGCGGAAGTCCATGATCCGCTCACCAAGATGATTTCAGATTGCCAGCAGTCCGAAGCCGGCAGAATCCCTGCAGCGGCCAACACTCCACCTTTGCCAAAGCATGCTGGTTGCCACAGCCTGCGCTTCCCTCTTGTGCAGCAAGCGATGGGAGAAGCGGCTTCACACGCAGACGCCGAGTGTCCTATCTCTCAACGCATGTTGCAGAAACGGCTCTCGGACAAAGGCATTAAGTACGAGCAGGATGGGAAAAACTTTGCCAGCAAAGCCAGTCGCATTGCCCCTGCAAGCGCTGCCTTCCCTGAGAAGGTTATTTACCCTGGTCAGTGCGTGCAGTTGAGTGCGTGCAGTTGTGCCGCACGAACAACACCGAACGGACCATCCGCTTCCATGCTCAGATGGTGCAACAGCTCCTAGACCTCGCGACTGGGGTGTTGATACAGTGTCAGCGAATGTTAATGTTAATGTGATACAAACTCCACCTTGTAATAACTGTAATATCATCTAGAATCTAGAATCTAGAGTCAGTGTGTAGTAGAGTGTAGAGTGTAGAGTGTAGAGGTATACCGTATACCTATGTCTATATACTGTTACAAACCCTATGAGCCGCAAGAAGTGATTTTACATTGTGAGGATTGTAGTCTGGCGGGCGGGACCAACAGTTCAGGTGAAGGTGCATGGCGGTGGCGCCAAGGCCGTTTCATCCGCCGGCTTGTTGTTCGCGGTGGAATCCTTTACGACAGCCGAGCCTGATGTGTCAGCTCCTTCGCGGTGCTGCTTCTACGGGATTGCACAAGCAGCAGGCAGACAGGCTCATCATCCGCCTCAGGTGACACTGGTGGAGCTTGAGCCAATGACCACTTCTTGTGCCTTTTGTCCGCCAGAGTTGTAGACGCGTGTCTAGGTCCAAATCCAGAATTCCAAGTCAATGGTACCGCTCGTCCGCTATAGTCCCAGTCCTAGGACTCCGTCGAGCAGGTCGTTGGCAAGGTCTTGCGGCACAAGCTGCGCAACTTTGTTTCCGTCCGCGTACGCACTCGCAGCCCCCTGAGCCGCGCATGCCTTGGCGAGATGCTTGGGAGAGAGACAGACTGTCAGTATATCACAATAAGTCAATTAGACTAAGATAAACCTTGCTGAATTTTTTTCGGATGCTCCTCGTATTTTCGAAATTTACGAACACCTTCAGTGTTGTACTTTTGTACATATTATTAAAGTTCAATGATTCAATGCCCTAGCCTAGCCCTAGCCCTTGGCTTACATTACTTACGTCTTCTGTGGCTTCGTACATACTTTCTGAGGTGGACAAATAACACGTCAATTAAAAAGTCTATTACATGCTTCATGACGATGCCACGTCCGAATGGGTGGGAATGTGCGGCATCCTCAGGACATGTTTTGTTTCAGAAGATGCTTTCGCGGCCAGAATGTGCTTTGTAGGCGAGGAGCCGGTTGAGGTTTCCCGACTGACCCTGCTGCGCTGGTCTTTCGCAGAAGCCCGTTTGGACACATATCGTGTGGAGTCGGTCGGGGATCAATTTCATGTGCGAGCCGAACGTGAGACTCAAGTTCGGGTTGATTCCGTGCCCGCTCGATGCCGTGGCCTGGATGCCGGCGACGATGACGAAGTAGACCTCCTTGCGTCTCTTGAATCGCGAGGAGCTGCGCAGCGACGTCGGGTGCAGCAACCTCGTCCAAAGCCAACTCCCGCGGTGCGAATGGTGCAAGATGCAGTTGATGCGGACCCCCTGCAAGAGCTTATGCAAGAGCTCATGCAAGAGGTGACTGAGCCAGGTGATGCCGTGTCGCAGCCGCTTCCTACAGAACTTGAAGATGATGAGGCTGCAGCAGCTGCGGATGGTGTGGAAGATGGCGTGCCTGATGACGGTCTGGGTGTGCCAGCAGGGGCAGGTGTCGGCTCGGCGCAAGACCAGCCTGACGGTGTGCTTGCAGAGCAACAGGCCCCGTCGCCTGGGTTTGACATTGAGCGCTCACCCATCTATGATTCGGGCTCCTGGCACTATCGGACGCGTGACGGAAACCAGTCTGTCGGCCGGGTTCATCACATGAACCCTTCAACCTTGAAGGCGACCTGCCGGGTCCACAAATCGTGTGCTTGCACAATCTCCCTCCCGCCGGCTCCTTCAGCGAGGCTGACTGGTGTGCAAGCACGATTAGGCCGGGATCCCGTTGTGAATGATGTGCAGAACGACCTGGTGGAGTGGCTGTCTAAAGGTTCTGCGGTCACAGGAGCTGAACATGATCGCATTGGCAGATGTTTGCGATCGGAGCGTTGGTTCGTTAAAGTCCGCCCGGCTCGCGGGTAGAAGCTGCCCGGGTCTGAGTTGTTGCGATTGTTTCTGTGCAGCTGCAGCATCGCAGACTTTCAGTATGCCTGAAGCCTTGAAGTCTTATGCCATTATGCCATACGCAATTATGCCACATGCCCTGTGCTGTTTGTCATTACCCGTGATGCCTGGCTCATTTGCGACAGTATACATGCCAGCTGTCGGTATTCGTTGGCCTGTGGTGCGTCAGTCGTGTAAAAGATTTGATTTTAATGTTCAATATTTTGTTATGTACGTTTCACGTACTCTTGCAATATTTTATTTGCCCAATCCCCCAAGGCCCCTGAGCCTGCTGAGGCAAGGATATGCAAACTGGGAGTTCGGCGGCTAGGCCATCGTCTTTGCATTATGTGCGACGCCCAGCTCCGAGTTTCAACTCCGCCGAAGTGCAAACAGCCTAAGCAAGTCAGGGTTAGCCAAAGTGACAAGTGTTTCCAGCGTAGGGCCGTAGGGCGCCGGCATCGTTAGGTTTGGCTCTGAGCATTACTGGTCCTCCGTTCCCTAGAGATTCTGTTCTTAGACGGCCCAGCCATGTCCGGATTTCGAAAGGGCTTTCTCTTGAAAGACTCCTCGAAACAGGGCACCAAGGACATACCCTCGGGATACAAAGCTGCCCACAAGCTGCCGGATCCGCTTCCAGATGATGCTCCCGAACCGAAGCTCTACAAGACAAGCTTCGATGAGCCAACGGACATTATCATCAAGGATGGTGTTCTGCACACGAAGCCTTCGAAGAACGCAGGCTCAGGTGGCAGGTACTCTTCGGACCAGGGCAAGCACCGGAAGCGTGGCGAGGACACTCCCTCGGGATACAAAGCTGCCCACAAGCTGCCGGATCCGCTTCCAGATGATGCTCCCGAACCGAAGCTCTACAAGGCAAGCTTCGATGAGCCAATGGACATTATGATCAAGAACGGTGTTGTATTCACGAAGCCTTCGAAGAACACTTAGGACTTAGGACCTACGACGGACTTTTGGCTAGGACCAGGACGTAGGACCTGGACCTTGGTGTCGACAGCATCCGAAACAGTTTTGAGTGGTGAGGCCGCTGCGCGATCTCCCACTTGGGATGTTGTTTGGGCCCGTTAGTCGGGGAAGCTGTTGGTTGTTACGTCGTGAAACCAGAAGCAAGGTGCAAAAAGGATTCTGCAAGACTGCAAGAGCCGTGTTAACTGCAACATTCGCAACATGTATTCTCTGCCCCGGCTGGTACATTTTGCGTTGTCTTCTCGCGTACGTGGCAAGTAACCAGAGCCACAACCATGAAATATTGTTTGTCCCAGGTGCAACACGACCCCGGTGACGGGCCGACGATTGGGTTTCTTCCGGAAGCCAGCATTGCGGAGGCCAGGAGTGATTATGTTACTGATTATATGATTATTTTTCTCTCTCTCTATCTGTCTCTGTCAGTAACCTACCTGATTTACTTCATATCCGACCCACATCCTGCTAGCAACCCACCCGATCCCACCCTAAAGAAGGCGGCGCCGGAACGTTCCCAGACCGGAGCCGTAACCCGGATGCCCATAACCTCCCCTATAATATTAAAACCGGCCCCCGCCAATTAGTTTTAAATATTAGGGGAAAGGGTTGGTCCTTTTAATATGAATTATGAGAAGGGATTAGACTTCTTCTTGGACTTATTAGATTACTAGTTAACAGTTAACCTATATAGAAGGATAGAACGACAAAGTCGGTCGATTCAGGAGTCAGGGGCGCATTGAACCCTATTCGTAATTATTAGTGGAATTCGTGACATTAGTGGTATGATTTTGGCTTCCCAACATACGGGCCGCCCGCTGGATAGCAGGATTGTGGCCGGTGGCCGACTGACTTTTAGAGATGCGAAAGACTTTGTCGAAGCTTCGTGTTGTGTCTGTGTGTGTGTGTCACGTCTGTGCAGAAACCCCTTGCGGAACACGTTGTGGAAAACTCGGCCCGGGTTTGGGAAAGCTTTGTGGAAACTCAGACGACTTGCGGAAAAGCGTGCGGAAACCTTTGTAGAAATATATGTCGTATTCGCGGAATACTTTGTGGAAACCCATGTTGTGTTTGCGGAAAGATTTGTGGAAACTCCGGCACTTTGTGGACAACCGTGCGGAAAAACTTGTTGTCCTTGTGGAGAAATCTTTTGTCTTTACGGAAAAAATTGTGGAAATACTTTGTGTCTTTGCGGAAAAACTTGTGGAAAGACTTTGTGTCTTTGCGGAAAAACTTGTGGAAAGACTTTGTGTCTTTGCGGAAAAACTTGTGGAAACACTTTTGGTCTTTGCGGAAAAACTTGTGGAAATACTTTTGTCGTTGCGGAAAAACTTGCGGAAAAACTTTTTGTCTATGCGGAAAAAAACTTGTGGAAACACTTTTGGTCTTTGCGGAAAATTATGCGGAAAACGTTGCGGAAAAACTCATTTTCTAAACTTCAACACGTTTTTTTCACGGCACAGACGGGTTTTCCACAAGTTTTTCTGCAAAGACAAAAAGCTTTCCGCAAGTTTTTCCACAACGACAAAAAGTTTGTCCACAAGTTTTTCCGCAAAGACCAAAAGTGTTTCCACAAGTTTTCCGCACATACAAAAAGTTTTTCCGCAAGTTTTTCCGCAACGACAGAAGTGTTTCCACAAGTTTTTCCGCACAGACAAAAGTTTTTCCGCAAGTCTTTCCGCAAAGACACAAAGTCTTTCCACAAGTTTGTCCGCACAGGCAAAGGTTTTTCCACAAGTTTTTCCGCAAAGCCGCCGGTTTTTCCGCAATTTTTTCCGCAACCGCCCGGACCAGAAAAGTGTCTAAATTTTCGCAATCTACTTTTTTTTATGATGTGCGCGCGCGCTAGCGCCCCNTCCCCCCCCTCCTCCCCTCCCTTTTTTTTTTATATTGGCGCGACGATGCTGCTGATGTTTGCATCTCTGTACGTAAGCATCATCAGCATCATTGGCCCTGCCCTGCCGCCCAGGGTCAGGAGGGAGGGGAGGATGAGGCAAAAACAAGATGGAGAAAAAATCAGAAAAAGCAGGTCAGGGGTGGCAGGGAGGGATGAATGGCAGGGGATGAGGTGGCAGCTTGGACCGAATGTTGTGACGGTACCCAGTATATAGCCTCCTGCAGACTCCGGCATGTACTTCATGCCGCAACTCATGATTTGTGGCGGTGCCTTTTTGAACGTGAGTCTTCATTCTAGATTCTAGATTCTAGATATCATTGTATCTTTGAAGTGACCACCCGAACAATCCAAACCGAGAGCCCTAGGGCCCCGGAAGCGCACCGACTCCGAGGTGCGGGGGCCGGCGATTGATGATGCCGTGGTGCAGTCCTTGGTGAACCCTCTGCCCTACACCCAAGCTCTTGGCTTTAGGACCGAAAGCGTACATACATATATACAGCATACATGTATACATACTTAATGGACACACAGGTGCATATGCTAAGCCAAAACCCGAAGGCCCTAAGCCCTAAGCCTTACTAACCCTAATATATTCGTTGGCAAAGGCCAATACTGCATCCCTGGGCACAGACCAAACTTCGTAAGCCCTGAGATTGTTTTATCTTCCAGCAATCGTATCGGTTGCGACTCTTGTAAGTTTTGCGGCGGTACCNTCGTTGGCAAAGGCCAATACTGCATCCCTGGGCACAGACCAAACTTCGTAAGCCCTGAGATTGTTTTATCTTCCAGCAATCGTATCGGTTGCGACTCTTGTAAGTTTTGCGGCGGTACCTTTTTGAACGTGAGTCTTCATTCTAGATTCTAGACTCTAGATTCTAGATATCATTGTATCTTTGAAGTGACCACCCGAACAATCCAAACCGAGAGCCCTAGGGCCCCGGAAGCGCACCGATTCCGAGGTGCGGGGGTCGGCGAAGGATGATGCTGTGGTGCGGTCCTTGGTGAGCCCCCTGCCCTAGACCCAAGCTCTTTGCTTTAGGGCCGAAAGCGTACGTACATACATACGGCATACATGTATACATACTTAATGGACACACAGGTGCATATGCTAAGCCAAAACCCGAAGGCCCTAAGCCCTAAGCCTTACTAACCCTAATNGGGCCGAAAGCGTACGTACATACATACGGCATACATGTATACATACTTAATGGACACACAGGTGCATATGCTAAGCCAAAACCCGAAGGCCCTAAGCCCTAAGCCTTACTAACCCTAATATAATCGTTGGCAAAGGCCAATACTGCATCCCTGGGCACAGACCAAACTTCGTAAGCCCTGAGATTGTTTTATCTTCCAGCAATCGTATCGGTTGTGACTGTCGCTGCTGCCAGGCCGATTTGTTCGTGCATCAGTCAGAAGCAAACACTCCTTCGGCTGCTTTTTGTTCACAGGTTCAGTGGTCGATTTGTCATCGTTGACTTATGACTTATGTAAAAGGTGTTTCTATTTCACCGGTTGGTCTAGGGCGGCTCAGGGCCTAGGGCTAGGGCCCAGGGATAAGGACGGATCTATGTCATTCATATCGCACTTGAACGTTTCTAGTGAAACCACCAGCCGTAGTCTCTGGCCATTTTAATCTTTCGCCACGGCAAGAGACCAGTGTTCCGGGGCACAAGGCACAGAGGCTGCTGGGACGAAGGAAGTGATGGGTCACGTTGAGGGCGAGGGCGAGGAGGAGGAGGACCCCGATGCAGAGGATTGCATCGTGGAGAGTCCTGAGCCTGAGTCTGGCGAGCAAAAGATTCAGTCTCCAGAAGGGGAGGATGAGGACGAGGATGCTGATACACTTGAAGAAGCGGAATCTGTGGCTGAGGATGTCCCAGGCCCAGTCTTCTTCCTGGATTGCTTGCAGCCGCAACCTCGAGAGCCAAAGATGGACCTGATGATCAAGGGGCCGTTCCACCAGCACGGCATGAGGCAGCTCGAGGAATGGACTGCGAAGGCGCTGCAGGCTCTTGATGTCAGCACCCGGGCCGACATGATGGAATACCTCAGCCTCCCTGCTTGTTCCGTGATGCAGATTGGGACCGCTTGCTCCGGTAGCGATGCACCGGTGTTGGTTGCAAAGGCTTTCGCCTCCTCAGTGAAATCAATTTGGGGCATTGAGATGCAACTTCAACATTCTTTCTCCTGTGAATGCGACCAAGGGAAGCAGTTGTTTTTGAAGCATCTGTTTCAAAACACGCACGACGGTGTGCAAATCGAGAAGCTCTTCACGGACACGCAGCAGCTACGCTGCGGCCCATTAGGTGAAGCACATGATGTGCTTTCCGATGCAGAGAAGAATGTCCCGCCGTGTTCCGAGATGTTCATGGGCTTCCCTTGTCAGGATGTCAGCAAGCTTAACATTGCAGCGGGTGACAACAGATTTGTGGTGAGAGATGGACAGCTTCGCACCGGCCGTGTCTTCCAGGACGTCATGCGGTACATCAAGAAGCTCCAGAGCTTTCCTGAGAAGGAAAGCCATGACCCACCTGGCCCGTTCTTCAGCGGGATGATCCTCGAAAACGTTTTAGGATTACTTGACAGGCCGAAGGGCGCGGACCCGAGCACAGGTCAGCCTTACCACAATAACCTCGAGTATGTGGACCAGGCATTGCGGAACGTTGGCTTGTATATGGTGCCCATGATCTTGGATCCCCATCTTTTTGGCCAGCCCGTCTCACGCAAGCGGGTCTGGATGCTGTGCTTCCAGAGATCTGCAATGGAGGCAGCAGGTGTCAGTGAAGCAGACGTCCAGGCCGTGACGATCAACATCATGGAGAGCATGTGCTGCTTCCCCATCAGAGACATTGATGATTTCCTATTGCCTGAGGATGACGAACATGTACAGGAAGAATTGAGGCGAGCCCAAGATATTGACATCAAAAGGATGCATGATTCGGCACGTTCGAAGACCAGAAGCGGCAAAAGGAAATGGGCAGAAACCCATGTGAATGCTTTGCTCAAGCAGGGTGATGCAGAGTGGTGGCAGATTCGAGCTCCAGATGAGGCAACACTCCAGCGGCTTCCAGGTTTGCATGCCCTCACCGACCGACAGCTGGACTTGTGCAATCTTCTTCGGATCAGCTTCCCGGATCGCCGCAAGTCGGTGGTTGATCTGTCGCAGGGCTTCAGGACTGCGCGGACAATCAAGGGCAACCATTCGGATCTGATAACCCCACAAGGGCAGCACTTTCTTACCCACAGAGGTAGGATGCTGACCGGAGTGGAAGCCTTGTGTATGCAAGCAATCCATTTCGGAGCGGACCAGCACCGTGTTTTGGACTTCACGCCGCAGCTGCTCAGATCCCTCGCCGGGAATGCTTTCAATGTGTTTTGTTGCTCCGCTTGTCTGATCACCAAGAAGGCTGTGGAGGCGAAGTTGCATATGAAGGCTGTCGTGAGATCCAAAGCCTCAGCCGCCTCAGCCTCCGGAGCAGGTTTTGCAGCTGCGACTCCGCAGCGCCAAAACACACTCGATGATTTGTGCCATTTTGCTGACTGATGCCTGGGACTTGCAGTCGACTTCTGAGAACTGAGACCTGGATTTAGGACCCAGGACTCAGAGTCAGAATTTAGGATTTAGGACAGTTTAGGACCACCAAATTCGCGAAAGCTAGCTTCTATTCTAGACCTGAATATCTAAAGTGTAAGAACACGAACACCCTCAACCTCAAAGGTGCCCCGATCGAAGTATGAGCTGGGATTCGAGGAGCAAATGAACTGACGTTTTTTGGTAGGACTGTGATAGGCAAACTTGGTGGATAAGAAGGTGAGAATAATGATGACGATGATGATGATGATATACTGATAACTGATAGTGGCCAGGATTCACGAATATTTCCGTTTCCAGTGGATTCTGAAGAATCCTAGAAAGGAGCTTGAGAAGGAAATCTTAGGACCTTAAAGGGCCCTAAAGACATGAAGCATTTGCGACACGGATCCATGGCAGCAGTCAGACCACAGAGACTGAAGGATGCGTTTATTGCAAGCTGGCAGAAAAAGAGGCACGCTTGGTGTTGCTCTCGGTCTGTTGCTGCTGGACCAAGTCCCTTGCAGAAGAAACTGTGGTCGTCCGTTCTGAGGTTGTTGTCACCGTTGGTGTTTTTGTGTGTCGCAGTCTTTGATATCCATTGCATAGCCTATTTGGAAAGTGTACCAGCAGTTCAAACAAACCTGGCGTCGTGATCTGTTTCAAAGCCCCTTTGTGAGCCCTTTCTAGAAGTCCGTGGTGCTCAGGTTCTCCAGGCGCCTCCTGTCCTTTCCAGCACAGAGCAGGCTGGGTCGGGGCGTTCTCGCCGTGATCAAAATCAGAATCATTCTGTAGTGCCTCGCATTCCTGCTTCATCGTCAGTTCTTCTCGTAGCAGTGTCTAGGGCCTAGGCCTAGGGCCTAGGGCTTGTTGCAGTGCGATTTGATTTGATCGTATCGGAAAGCTTGGTCGGCATGGCTCCCAAGCGCGGTACAAACTCGGTGGGTGGGGGATCGAGCGCCCCGAGCTTGCTGAGTGAGGGTGGAAGGTCCCTCGCTTCGGAGACCTTCGGTAACGCAGCCTTCAAGGGCTGTCGTTTTTGTCGGCGGCCAAGATCGGCGGGCAACCCGTTTGCCAAATGGTATCCAGCAAAGCAGTTGCTGCAGTTCCGATCAGACAGACACAATGAGTGTCTCCCCTGTCTCGCAACGCTTCGAAGGAAACACCCTTCGTTCACAAGTGAACAGAGAGCTGGATTGGCAAAGCAGCTCGCAACCGACGACGCAAGCTATGAAAACCACATGTCGGATGTGACGACCTACGAGCAAAACCATGCGGCTACTCTCGAGAAGAGGCAGAAAGATGGCAGGGCCTTGCCCGACCCCGAAACCCCAGAGAAGCAGCCGCAGACGGTCAACATGTCAAACGAGGCAGGGCTGGAGATGCGGAAGTTGCTCGGAGTGCTTTGGCCGACGTCAGTGTACGAGACCGTGGAAGGCAAGAAGTACACGGGCCAGTTGACGACGATCAACCTGGGCGGGGAGTCCTTGACGGGCGTGTTGCGACCCAGGAGCTGCGGTCTGCCGGAAGGCGCGACGGAGGTGTACGATATGAAGCGCTCATACGGATCGACCGTCGTGCAGGCCGCGAACTCCGAGGATGCCTTGTTCAAAGATGAGGTGCAGGGTCAGTGGGACAAGGTGCGACGGCTCGCTAGCTTCAGCGGCGATGTGCACACGAACGACAGCGGTGAGCAGGCGATCCAGCTCCACCAAGGGCTTAAAGCTGGCAAGGAAGATCCCTTCGACGACCTCATGGACTTCGGGCCGTCTGCGAGCGGAGGTTCCTGTGCTTAATTAGCTTGGGGGTAAGTCTAGGGAGTCTAGGCCGAGGGCCTAGCCGAGCCTAGCTGGGCCCAGCTGCTTACGTAGTGTGGTGGGTTTATCGAGCTGGCTAAAGCTTAAGTCTGAGCCTAAGTCTTCGTAGTCGAAGTCCAAACACAGTGGATCAAGTTGGCTCAACAGCCAAAACAAGGTTGAAGTTCGAATTCAATTATATTTGCACATGGGTTTTGGGAGGCGAATAGCGACAGTGAGTAGTGTCGTGGCTCGTAAGGACTGGTGACTGGTGATGCTAGTGACTATAGTGACTATGACTATATAGTGAGCTAGAGACTCTAGTCTATAGGCTGTATAATGACAGTGATTATACCGACGTGTTGATGATGTCCCCGTAGCAGAATTCTTGGGGTTTTCGGTTTCGTATAGTCAGGGAAGGATATCTTCATAGTCATTTCGAGCTTTTGAATAAGCTTGTTCTAGCTTTATGGATTGTTTCCTGCGACTTCCTCTTTTGCTTCCGCTCGCAAAGAATATCCTTTATCAGTCTGAGTCTAATATTCAACGGAACTAACGGTACTAGCGGTACTCGCGGTACTAGCGGTTACTAGCGGTTACTAGTGTCTAGTTGAGTCGAGTTACAATTAGTCTAGTTTAGTCAGTCAAGCACTCTGGTACCTCGCGTCTCTGCTCAACACTCGATATTTTCGCACACAAGGTCCAGCTCCCGATGCTCCCAATCCCGCCAACAAGAGGAGACGCAAAACCTCGGGCTCGGGCGGCGGCACCGACAATAGCGGTCGCGGCGGCAATCCGCGTCCAGGCGGTCCAGGCGACGATCCAGCGCCACCAAAGCCTTTCAAGGGAAACAAAGCCGATGCCAAGCAGGTCAAGGACATTCAAGCAAGCGAGCGTGTGCTACTCGAGGTGACCCAAGCCATGGAGAACCTTCGTTCCAGTGAGGGATTGCTCCAGTTGAAATCGAAGCCTTTGCAGGCTCTCATGGACAAGGTCAAGACCCGACTGACGCCAGCCTTGGTGGCAAGCTACAGCGCAGGATACGAAGCCGGATCAGAGTCAGAGTCGAAGGGCATGGTAACCTTGGAGAGATTGCGTGCGGCGCAGAAAGTGCTGCTCGGTGTGCAAGACTTCATTGTGGCCCTGCACGACCCGGCAGTCCCTGGCCTTGAAATGTTCAATGCGGCAAAGGCCGCAGTTGAGAAGACCAAGGACACGGAAGGTGGCTTCGTGATGCCAGCGAAGGTTGCAGAGCTGGCGCTGCAAAGGGATGCAGACCAGATGGCGACGCAAGGCGAGTACTGCAAGATCACGATGTTGCTCACATCCACTGCCGAGTTCGGCGCATCGATCATCTCAGATGAGGCAACGCGCCGATCCTTCCAAGAGCGTGTGGCCATGAAGATCTGCGCTGAGTTGCTGCGACAGGAGCTGAGATTTTGGAATTGGGTTCTTTTATTGTTTTCCAGCAGTGCGGTGATCAGCTGGAACGTCGGGCTTGGGGCGGGATTTAGTCAAGTCTAAGTCTACGTCTACGTCGTATCATTGAGTCCTTGAGTTGTCAGGAGCACAAGAAGGAGGAGCTCACCAAATTCGTCAATGTGCTCATCGGTGCTAGTGTGTTTGCTCCCGACAGCGACGTTGGAAAGGAGCTCTTGCTTCTGAAGCCCATGCTGGAGCCGTTGGAAGAGAAGACTGTCGAGTCCTCCTTGGAAGCCTCGTTGCTAAGATTCAGGACCGATAAGAATCTCAAGTTGTACAAGATGATGAACAACTTCTCCACGGGGCTGCAAGTGCTGGAGGAGGGGTCGAAAGCATTGGAAGCACGAGCTGCAGACAAGCAATTGACCACACGCCTCCTCAAGGTCTTGGAGACTTCTGACAAGTTGAACGTGCAGGATCCTGCCCGTGACATTGCGGCTTTCAAGGACGTGTACAGTGACCTGAAAATCATCGAGGCCAATGCCAGCGCCATGTTCATGCGGAAGCATGCAGACGGCATGCGCAAAGCCGAGGCGAAGGTTGAGGAGCCGTTTATGAGTTGCTCGTAGTAGCTCGTTTTAAGTGCACACATACGGTGAGAGACTCTAGAGTCTCTAGAGTCTGTATCTGGAGTTTAGTCTAGTCTAGAGTCTCTAGAGTCTAGCGTCTAGAGTCTATAGAGTCTAGAATCTAGAATCTAGAGTCTAGAGTATTCTAGACTAGATCGGAAGTTCTAGATTATAGATAGCAGATAGATCAGATAGATTATATCAGATTCGGGTTTCCTTGCCCAGAGCCACCAACAAAATGCCCCGGTGTCCATGTTACTGTTTCTTGAGCAGGAGTTGGTCAAGGATCTAGATGACAAGGCTCAGCAAAACATCGTCACCCAGTTGACGCAGGTCTTCGAGGGGGCTGCAGCCGCACTTGTGCCCCAACCCGGAGTCTCGTCGGATGCAGACGCCGATGCTGCGATCTCCCACATCGAGGAGCTGTGCGGTGATGCGAGCGCCGCAATCACCGAAATGACCATTGATGCCTTCGACGACTTGACGACTGAGGATGACCTCAAGCTTCGCAAGGAGGGCGTCCAGAGATTGCTGAAGTGCGTGGACCCGGTGAAGGCATCCATTGCACCCTTGGTCAAAGCCAAAGCTGGACGCCGCAGCTTGGATTACAAGGATGCCAAGATGATTGAGCTGCTTGCTTTGCTTGATGAGCCCGACAACGCAGTCAAGAAACTTGATCCCTTTACCAAGTTCAAGGATGCCGCCATCTCCCAGATGCATGCCGCAGTGCAGCGTCACCTGGTTTCCTTGCTGAATCCGCTGCTCAAGAACACGGTTTTCCGCGGCCTTGTTACATTGATCTCAGGCCAGCCATGTGGACAGCACGACTTCGACATGCAGCAGTCCGTCAGTGCTGAGTCTTTGGATTTCCCAGCGCTGGCAGACATGATCAAGAACAGCGGGGACATCATCACCCCCTTGCATCGGTGGGAGGATCGCAAGTTCGTGATCCCAGCGACCGCGACTCCTGCTCCGCTTGCGAGTGCGGCTGAGCCGAAGGGCGAGGCGACTGGCAACTCGGAGGTCCAGGAGGTGCCCCAAACCGCCCCAGCCGCGGACAGTGATGCCCAAGCCACGGACATTGACATCAGTCTGCCTCTCTGGTTGTGGTGCCATGCTCCGGCCTGCGCGGAGTTGCTTGGGCGCGGCTTGTTTTTGTCGAACATCTGCGAGCAGGTGACAAAGGAGGACATGTCAACGTACGAGAAGTTTGCCCAGGCTGCTTTGGATGTGGATGACCGGATCAACTCCTTCCGGGCGGACTTGCAGACACGAGATGTGGACGACTCCTTCAAGGTTCCCCTGGTTGCGAAGATGTGCGGCACGGTCGAGACTTCCCTGTCCTCCTGCGTTACGATGGTGGTCTCCGATGTGGGGGGGCACGCTAAAGCTCTGGAGGAGGAGCTCGGCGGGTTGCTGCTCAACGAGGACTTGTCTCAGGTGGAGCAAAAGATTGAGCAAGGGTGCGATTTGGCAAACATCGGTCGTTTGCTTCCCGTTTCACAGTCGAAGGAGAGCAAATCCTTGCACACGAACAACAAGAAAGGAGACCTCTTCCTCCAGATCTTTGAGATCTTGAAGCCTTTGGCGTCCTTGACCAACTTCAAGCACGCCGGAGACGATGTGACGAAAGAGGACCTCTTCGGCAAGCTTGCCTTGGACAACGACGTGGTTACAAAGTGCCGATGCCTCAACGCTATGCTTGCATGCGTGCAGGGGCTTTGCCGGCCGCTGCGGGATGGTGAACAGCGGTCAGCGTTGGCCCGCCGAGCTAGGGTAATGGTCATCTCGAAGCAAGACTTGGGAGTCCGTATCCCACCATGTCTGGACTTGCTACTTAACCAGGTTGGCGCCCAAGGCCCAACCGCCAAGTGATCAGTTGTGATCCGTTTTTGCAGTGATCGGCAGAAGTGCAGTTGCACCAGACATAGAATCACTTTTTCGTTGTAGATTAGTTGTAGTGTAGGCATATGCAATCTGTAATTTTAGCTGAGGGCCAGAGTCCTACATAGAGTCCTAGATTCCTAGAGGTCCTAGAGTCCTAGAAAGTCTGTGTAGTAACAGGTCTGCTGCACATAGCCTGCTGAGCTCGAGTCTGTGAAGGCGCACAGTCGCCCTCTTCTTCAATGTGAGCATTGCTTTTTCCATGGGACCATGCCTGCAGTGGAATCCGGCGCTGGCGCCGCGATTGTGCTGAAGATTGACCGGTAAGTAGAGAGTGAACTACTCTTCGAGCTCCATTCCACAGGCCCGGGCTTAACCGTTAAGGCTTAGGCTTAACCGTTTAACGAAGTGTCACGAGGCTCTGTGCCAGCGTCGGCTCCGTAGTCCTGCAGCGTGCTGAGCGAACACAACGGTGGGGAAAAGTGCTTGCCAATGTGCGCATGTTGCACGATCTCAGATATTGCGGCAGGCAAATCTAGTTTTTTATTCGCCCTTCATTACACTCACTCTTGCCGCGAGGCGCTTGCCGCCGCTGCGAAGACACGCCGCCACTCAGGTCAAAGTTCTACGAGGGTATGCCGGGTATGTCACTTGAGGCCACAGACTTTACGACCCATATGAAGCTATATGGGTGGTTGTCAAAATTGGGGTCCCTTTTTGGCTCATTATTATAATACGGCACCTATTATTTAGGGTACCCAAAAAGGGACCATAATTTTGACAACCGCCCATATAGGCCTATGGGTCTATAGCCTAGAATTTAGACTATAGACCTATATCATACTCTCCATCGTAGTGCCATTTAGCTTCGGGTTTCAGAGTTCAGAGTGCAAAAACGGATTTTAGATTTCAGAGTTCAGGGTACGGGATTCAGGTGGCGGTAGGGCCAGGGGCCAGGGGCATAGACCCGCGAAGATAGGTCTAGGGCTGAGGGCCTTAGGGCTCCACTTTATATTGATTCCTCTGATTCTGAAGGTTGACATCACTAGTATTGTGAAACCTGAACCTGATCACCCAAACCCTAACTTCCTTGACTCACCTTAACTCCCAAAAGCCAGAAGTCTGCCATAAGTCTTTGAGGCCTCGAGTTCGGTTCGAGTGCAGCCTGCTTGTGCCACTACCAATGGAGGTGAATTGCTGGCTCTGACCCGTCTGATTTGTGTCCCAGGCACCAGCGGTTCTACTTTCCGAGGTTCTAGATACTCGATTCTCGACCCGGCCCTACCCCACGAAGTTACTGGCTCAGTATGCTCGTGCTGCTGCTTGCTACTGCTACTATAATTAGCACAATTAGCATTGAGCCATTTAGCATTCGATATTCTCGTATTTTCGATCAGTTCGACTCGGCCCAAAACAGTTGAACTCAGGAGTCTTTGCGTTGGCCCCGTGGCTAAGCATGGCCAAGCTTGGCGTTCGCTGAACAGATGCGTAGCCGCTTCCAGCAGGTCTCTGTAGGATCCCGTGATTTTCAGATTCCAGATTCCAGTCGCGATGTGCACGGACGTGCGTTTAAATACGAGCAAACTGAAGCACGGGGTCATGCAGCGAGCCACACTCAGTGAGAGAGCACGAGCACGGCGAAAACAGAGTGAACGTTTGCGCAGTACTGTAATGCAATGCTCAAAGACGTCATGATAAAGACCTGACCTAAACCCAAACCCAAGCCGCCAGATTCTTGGTGTGGTTTCTTGTGGCTGGCGTATGAGGCCTAAGGATGGTGCGTCTAGTCTAGAATCTAGTTACTAGTTTTACTAGTTGCTTCTGAGTAGAATCTAGAGTCCAGAGTCCAGAATCTAGGTCCGAATCTTGTGCAAAAGCGTGCCCCGATTGGATTCCGAGTCTGTGGAAAATCACGTTTGTTCAATGCCCAAATCTTGTGGAAAAACATGTCCGATACGAGCCTCAACCTGTGGAAAACTTGTCTTGTCTAGAGCCGAGTCCTGTGGAAATATGTGTCCGTTCAGAACCCAAATCTGTGGAAAAAGCTGGCCGGGCAGAGCCCAACCTTGTGGAAAATAGTGCTTGTTCAGAGCCGAATGCCGCGGAAAACCGAGCCTGGATTTGCGGAAAACTGGGCCTGGAATTGTGGAAAACCGAGCTTGGAATTGTGGAAAAACAGGCCTGGCACTGTGGAAAACTGCTCTGTGTAACACGACCTCCAAGAACCTTTATAAGCTGTTCATATAAAGGAAGTTAAAGTTTAAGAAACGTGTGTGGAGCACCCCCCAAACCTTGGAGCTAAACAACGGGCCATGTGCAGGACCTGGGTATGGCAAGCTCGCAACCTCTCAACATCCAAATGTCCCCACCAGGAGTCGAACCTGGGTTGTCGCGGCCACGGCGCGACGNTCAACATCCAAATGTCCCCACCAGGAGTCGAACCTGGGTTGTCGCGGCCACGGCGCGACGTCCTAACCACAAGACGATAAGGACTCTGCATCCTGTGGCAGACTTTGTACACTTTTTTTCTGGACGAAAGCCTTGACAGCTTTGACAAGCAGCAGCAACCATGGTGCCGAGCCCGAATTGATGGAGTCGGGCTGCACGCGAAAACAAGTGAACAAATTCGCGTGGTTGGGACCCACAGGTGGAGAAGCCCGAGACTTGGACGGACTAAAATTCTGCTGCTTCTGCCGGCTGCGTCATCTTTCAAAGTGACCCTGACCCACCACATCAGGTTACTCATCTAGACAACAGCTGAGTTGAGAAATGCAGAAGATGTCTTAACACAGACCCCATTGAGACTTCCACGTTTTGCCAGCTATATCATCACAGCTGCACACTATGAGGCCATGCTTATCAAAATCGATCTGCAACGCTATGGTAGCATCCNGCCAGCTATATCATCACAGCTGCACACTATGAGGCCATGCTTATCAAAATCGATCTGCAACGCTATGGTAGCATCCAGTTGGAAAATGAGCCAGAAGCACCTGTGGTCTAGTCAGCCTCGCATTTCTCAACTCAGCTGTTGTCTAGATGAGTAACCCGCGCGTCAGGCCATGACCTAAGCGGAAATGGCTAACAAGTCAGGTCGCAACTCAGTGCACTCATTACAAGTTCCGTTGGCCGAACGGACAAAGACGCCGGACTTTTATTCCGAAGATTGTGGTTGTCTTGCGCAGCTGTCATGGTGCTACCTTGTCGCAGTACGCACGTCTGGACACTTAGCAGCTTCTGTTATGATGACCGACTTGCCATGAGCAATTTTGCGAGGACCTGTGGCCTAATGGATAAGGCATTGGTCTTCAGAACTAAAGATTGCAGGTTCAAGTCCTGCCAGGCTCAAAGCTCTTTCATTCCAACTTGCACATGCTTCTATCGCGCAAGTGAATGAGTCTCGTAAGCCAAGAACTGTAGTAAGAGTTTTTCCTTGCTCATTGTGCAAAGATCGTGTGCGTGTCGGTGGAAGGCAACAAAAAATTGCAAAATGCTTCTCTCAGCCTGCGGCTTTGTCAGAAGCATCAGTGGTCTAGTGGTAGAATACATCGTTGCCATCGATGTGACCCGGGTTCGATTGCCGCGCGGATTTGAACCTGATGGAACTTAAAATCCCCTTTTCTTTCCTGACAGAGCCAAATCGACTAAAAGGCCAATTGCTTGCACCTTTGCTCCACTTCACTGGCGCGGTGGACAGGGCTTTGGCTTTCTCAATGCTGTCTGACAATCTGCGCTCTGAGGTGCAGGTTTGTATGAGGTTTTCTTTCTCAAAGTCTTTGCTCTGAGGCGGAATTTTTTGTGCAAAAATCTGATTCAGGGAGTGACGTAACATGTGGCGAGTGAGGATCGAACTCATGACCTTAGGATTATGAGACCTGCGCGCTGCCAACTGCGCTATCGCCACTGTTGATAGGTTTTTTGACGAGGGACAAGTAAAGTTTAATCTGTGGCGCAGGACTGGCATGAGTTGACATGAGCATGTGGTGTGAGGACGTGATAGCCACCGAAGTGTCACTTTCTGCCAGAGCATTTCTCCACCACTGAGAAAGGAAAATGGCAGTACTTTAGTGCAGCCGTGTCGGAACTATTTGGATACAGTTGGGAGAGCGTCAGACTAAGGCACATTTTCCACAACACCTCAATCTTACTTTGTTTTGGGGGTGGTGGGGACATTTGGATGTTGAGAGGTTGCGAGCTTGCCATACCCAAACTATTGCCTGCCTGCCTGCCGCCGGGCCAGAAAAAACGTGCGAGGTTCGTGTCGATATTTTGCTTCCGAAAAAAGCCCAACTTGTGAACTCATTGAGAAGCGCGCAACTTGGTTCTTGGATTCAAAACGCACATGGAAANCAACTTGTGAACTCATTGAGAAGCGCGCAACTTGGTTCTTGGATTCAAAACGCACATGGAAAACTCGCCGCACTGGTCCTGTCGCAGCCGACATCCTCTGTTTCACCGGACTCAGGGATGCAATAGATGCACCCGTGGTCTTATGACGTCAGCCTAACGCGCTGAAGCTGGGTGTATGAGCTTATACACCTTTGCTGCGTTGATCCACCCGCAAGCTAGTTCGTAAGTTGTCATGGGCTGGCCGAAAGAAGCACTCATTGGCTGTTTGGTCTATTGGCATGATTCTGCGAAGACCACCCTCTCCAGGATCCAAGCGACGGAAGGGACCGATCGAGGAGATCTGTGAGTTTTTCACGACGTCTTGACACCACACTCATACTCCCAACCGAGCGCAGTGTAAGCTGGGCTTCCCAACGTTTGTCCTCATAATGCCCGCTCAGATGACACAAACCCTGTGCTGAAACAGCGCTCTGGCGTGCTCGACTTTGCGATGGGCCGCCTGAGACCAACCTCCCTGTGTTGAACATGTTCGATAGAAGAAAAACTTCGCCAACTGTAGCAACCAGAGCCGCGATAGCTCAGTTGGGAGAGCGTCAGACTGAAGATCTGAAGGTCCCCGGCTCGATCCCGGGTCTCGGCACATTTTGCAAGCTGAGACAGTGGCAATACCTNACTGTAGCAACCAGAGCCGCGATAGCTCAGTTGGGAGAGCGTCAGACTGAAGATCTGAAGGTCCCCGGCTCGATCCCGGGTCTCGGCACATTTTGCAAGCTGAGACAGTGGCAATACCTGAGTCTTACCTTGTCTTGGGTCCTGGAGAAGAACTCAGAAAGGAGGTGTTCCGGATGGTATCCGGCTCGAACGAGTGCCGAAGCTCGAAGGCAAAAAAAAAGTTGCACAATAGTTTTCTCAGCCTTCAGCATTGTCAGACGTGTCAGTGGTCTAGTGGTTGAATACATCGTTGCCATCGAGGCGGTTCGATTCCCGGCTGATGCNCGAAGGCAAAAAAAAAGTTGCACAATAGTTTTCTCAGCCTTCAGCATTGTCAGACGTGTCAGTGGTCTAGTGGTTGAATACATCGTTGCCATCGAGGCGGTTCGATTCCCGGCTGATGCATCTTGCTTGAAGATCAACGGCTTTGCTGTGTCACAGCCGAGATGTTCGAAATCAGCTGGTCCATCAACAAGGAAAGATCGCACGTTGAAATCACTACTAGCANTTGCTGTGTCACAGCCGAGATGTTCGAAATCAGCTGGTCCATCAACAAGGAAAGATCGCACGTTGAAATCACTACTAGCATTGCTTTAGGAGGGTTTGATTCGAGAAGATTCAGCTCCGCAAAGAATTTCAGGCTGAGGTATCTGCAACCAATGTCGAAATTGGTTTCGCAAGATACCAGCTCAGAGCAAAGAGTGTCAGAAAGAAAACTTGATTTCTGTCGCAAATTTCCACCGCAGAGCAAAGATTTCCAGGAAGAAAACGTCACACCCTGAATCATTTTTCTGCACAAAGATTGCTTTAGAGAAGATTCCTGTCGCAAATTTCCACCTCAGAGCAAAGATTTCCAGAAAGAAAACGTCACACCCTGAATCAAATTTTTGCACAAAAATTCCACCTCAGAGCAAAGATTTTCAGAAAAAGACAACCTCATACCCTGAGGCACTTTTTTTCAAACCTGCACCTCAGAGCGCAGATTTTCAGAAAGCATTGAGAAAGCCAAAGCTCTGTCCACCGAGCCAGTGAAGTGAAGCAAAGGTGCGAGCCATGGCCCTGTAATCGATGTGGCTCTTNAGAGCGCAGATTTTCAGAAAGCATTGAGAAAGCCAAAGCTCTGTCCACCGAGCCAGTGAAGTGAAGCAAAGGTGCGAGCCATGGCCCTGTAATCGATGTGGCTCTTGGCAGGAAAGAATGGGGGAGTTGAAGCCTCATTGGAAGCTTGTCCAAGCTTCGATCAATTCCAACACTAGGGTGGCGTTTGAAGCCTCTGGCGTGTGAGTTTGAATCAAGAAGATCCCCACAGCGCAGGCCTCGTCCCCTCCAAATTTAAGGAGAGGCTTCATAATGACTGGCAACTTGTTCATGCTTGCCTGTGCCGTTTCTTTGGTTGCCGATCTTGCACGTGTGATATCCCAGTCGCCA
>BGNK01005403.1:4094-31148 GCA_003297005.1 Symbiodinium sp. clade A Y106
TCCTGGCCGGTATTTATGTGAGTATTTGATTTTACTTTGTGAGCTCCCTAATTCGTTTTGAGCCCAATATGCTGACTGAGCTTACTCCGCAGGCGCTTGTGTTTGAGTGAAAATTAGCATCTTCTGAAGGAGGTGTACTACAAGACACGTCCTTTGGTTCAGCCCAGGACTCTTGAGGAGGTGGAGATACTCGTTTTCGAATGCTCGTGGGCTCTGCAGACGATGAGCAATCGTTCGGGCTACTCGCCAGCCCAAAGAGTCTTTGGCAGGAACCCTCAGCTACAACTCGACTTGACCGGCGACGGCGGCACCTGTGACTTTGCGCCTACTGTGGACGAGGCCATGGAAAGAGCGGCTGAGATGCGAAAGAAGGCGCAGCAAGCGCTCGTAGAGCATGATGCCAAGCTTCGTGTGGCGAGGGCGGCAAATGTTCGTCCATTACTGGCCCGGACCACCAGTTCGTTGAAGGCGAGCCGGTGCAGGTCTACCGCAAGGACAAGGCCGGCCACTACAACCTTGTGGGCCCGTGCGTGGTTGTGGTGCAGCAAGGCAGCACTGTGTGGGCTTCCCGTCGAGGTGAACTCTGGCGTTGTCACCAAGGTCAGGTGTTCAAGATGACCAACGTTGACAAGGAGGGTTTGGAGTCAATCCCGAAGGCTCTTCTTCGAGCCAAGGATTTCAAGTGATGCCAAGCGAGTCAAAGATGAGTCTGGGTCAGCCCGCAAGCCGCTGAAGACCTGGACCCGCGTCGACACCTACGCGAAAAGGTTTAGAACGTCTAATCGAGATGGTCCATCCTGGGGCAGTGTTGTGCGACGTGTTACCAGGAAATTGGAGAATGAGGCCATCATCGAGGACACCACGCCACGGTGCAGGACAAGACCTCAAAGTTTCTGTACTGTGAGCTGCCTCCGGGAGTGGTTGCCATTGAGACGGTTCTCCACTATGACCCCGACGCCAACACCAACGACCTCATGGATGACTTGTTCACGGTCTGCGCTGCTGTCGACTTTGTGGCAGCCACCGTTGAAACTACTACTGGGGAAACCCAGGAGGCAACCAAGAAAGTGACTTGGATGGATGGCGTGGCACAGATGGAAAAGCATTTGCTGGAGACCAAGTATGACCAGCTCTCCTACCTCAGGAAGGACACGCGCATCCCGGCCCGGTCTGGGGTGTTTGGTTGGTGGTGTGCCGACTGGGCAAACGAGTTCGGTAACAAGTCGCTTCACCTTGTTGTGGCGAACTCGCGAGACATGGCTGTTTTCAAGGCCATCTTGAAGACCGATTCGGTCTACATGCATGACGAGCTCCACGGAAGCTACATCTACCTGACGAAGAAGTCGGGAAAGGAGCTCAACGAAAAGAACTTTTCAGCCGAGGAGAAACTCTTCGACAAGGCAAAGCGCTCCGAGATCCAGGTGCTCCTCAACTCCGAGGCCATCGAGCTGATCATGGACATGAAGAAGGTGGAAGAGATCAAGGCGAAGTTCGCTGGAAGGTTCATTCCTTTGAGACCTGGAAAGCGAAAGCAAGATGGATCCTACTGGGCCATCACGACCCAGACACCCTGGAAGTCGAGAGGTTCGCACCGACACCCGGACTGTCATGCTGTTTCTTCAATTGATCGCATCACAGCGATATGCTTTGACGATCATGGACGTCAGCTCAGCATTCGGACAGTCTATCCAGGAAGATCGTGCCCAGGGTCCACTCTTTGCCCACCTACCTCCTACAGGAATTCCTGGAGTACCTGCGGGAGCTATCATCCGCATCAAGACCGCCGTCTATGGTCTTGTGAACGCGCCAGCTGGGTGGCGCAAGCGGGTGAGAACTCTTCTTGTTGACCTTGGCTGCAAGGAGTGCTCTTTTGACCCTTGTCTTTACGTATTGGTGCACACCAAGACAGAGGTCGATGAGAAGGGAGATGCCTTGGGTGCCGCAGGTTGCGTTCTTCCTGACTTTGACGATTTTGCTCAAGGAGGGAATGATCGTCACAAGACCCTCATGAAGCAGCTCCGTACCAAACTGCGTTTTGGGAAGTGGCGCGAAGTGTACCAAGGTTCGGGTGACTACATTGGTCGGACCATATTTCAGGGAGCCAACTTTGAAATTCGGGTCACCATGCGCCGCTACATAGAGGAGAAACTTTCGCCTTTGTCGTTGCCCAGGGCAAGACTAGCTCAACGGGAAAGTTTGCTCACAACGCAGGAGACGACACTGCTCCGAGGCATTGGAGGAGCACTGCTCTGGGTTGGACGAGAGGGACGTCCCGATGTAGGTGCTGCCTGTGCCATGGCCATGTCGTGGCCAAAGACTGGGCCAACCATCGACCACATTTGCCAGGCCAACAAAGTTGTTGCTGAGTTGATGGCTACACCTGAGGTGTGTGTGAGAGTTCTTCCGATCCCTCTGGCCGATGGCATGTGGATGGCAGCCTGCGACGCAGCTTTGGCAAACGCCGAGTAGAACAAGTCTCAAGGCGGCTTTCTGGTGATGTTTGCCGAGAAAAAGATCATGAATGAGGAGATCGCGATGATCTCGGTGAACAGCTGGAAATCTCACAGGCTGAAGCGTGTGGTAAAGGCGAGCATGGGAGCTGAAGCTTTAGCCATGGATGATGCTCTTGCTGAGCTAGAATGCGTCCGGGCACTGTACACCGAAGCGGTGAAGTGCGACTACTGCCTCCACGACCTCGACCGCTACGGCAGCCAGGAGTCCGTAATCACCGTCCGGCTTCCTGAGGACGACGACCAGTCGATTATCGTCACTGACGCCCTCTTCGACCACTTGCGGCGTCAGTCTGGCAGCAGCGCAGGCCAGGACCGAAGAGCCCAGGTGGATGCAGCTGTGATTGCAGCCAGTTTGAGGAGCCTGTCCTGTAAGACATTTTGGGTTCCCGGTGACTGGATGCTGGCAGACCCGCTCACCAAGAAGCTCGGGAACAGCACTTTGCTGAGAGCTATCTTAAATGCGAGCCGCTATGCCCTCACCATGGATGGCATGAAGGCATTGATGAAAGAGATGGGCATCCAATCAAAACTTTTGGAAGCCCCGAGCCCCAGCCACTACGTCAACAAAGGCGACCTGGCAATGATCAGGTTACGGTCCGCAAGAACTGCGTTCTCCGCACCAAGAATTACCTTTTGAGGAAGTAGTTTAGCGTAGTGCTAGTTTTGTGTAGAACTTTGGAGTTCGAAGGCACAGGTCATGGGTGACAGACTTCTGGTGATGTGAAGCATTACACCAAAACCCCATGCCAGTGCCATGTCAGTTGTCAGGCAGTCATGTGCTGTGACAGACTTCAGTAGCTCACCACGAGCAAGTGCACATGTGAGCCTCGACCGCCGGCCTTTCTCTCGAGGGCCCTTGAGCTGTGGAAACAGTGAGCGAAAAGGCTTAGATCGCTGCCGAATTACAGCCGTGGTCGGGCCTGGGCGGGGGGGCCCGGAGGCCAAATCTGCACTTTTTCTGCAAAAACACAGTGTAAAGTGCAGAAAAAGTGCAGATTTTTCGCAGATTCCCGTGTACCAGCAAGGGTTTGAGCTGCAAAAAATTTGCATTTTTTCTGCAGTTTTTCTACAATCCAAAATTCCATCTGCAAAAAATCTGCACTTTTTCTGCAAATATTCTGCATTTTTTCTGCAATCCAAAATTCCATCTGCACTTTTTCTGCAAAAATATTTATTTAGTAGGCCATATATGCTGTCCCAGGAGCAGATTGTCATAACGTTAAGTTACCAGAGCAGCACCACAACGGCGTGCTTCAAGAGAAGAAAATTCCAGCGCTGGTGAAGGACGTACCAAGAAAGAAGCCTCCCCCCGCAAGATAGAGGATCTTTACAACTTTACGTGGTTGCAGGAGCGGTGGCTGCTTTGTTGCGGTTCGGTGCATTTGCTGCATCTGCAAACTTTGCTGTCGACAGGGAGGTTCCTGTACCTGCTTTTGGTCAAGGTCTTGGAGGCTGTGCCAGGAGCGAAACCGAAAAGTCGAAACTTTCAGAGCTTCGTGACAGAGGAGCGGTCGCAGACTATTTTTTGCACCGCCATGATGGTCAGACAGCGGCGAGTTGCATGAAGATTGTTGACTCGAGAATGCGAAGTCTGAGGCCATGGCGAATGCTTCGCTTGATCTGGAGATTCCTGAGATTGGCCACAACTGGACGATGGCATCTTCAACCAGTACAGCTTTGTCACGGTCTTCGGTGGAAGGCGCACATCGTGTCGAAGACACTCGGGCCAATCTCGGCAGTGCTTTCACAAAGGATGTCGAGGACATCAGACGCCCATGGCAACGGAAGCAATGTGCCAAAAGAACTCACTTGTGCTTAATCACTGCCACGCACCTGGCCATGGAAAGCAGGTGAGTGGATCGCAGTGGTCATAACCGATGCACCCTGCCATGGAAAGGCCTGTACAGCCAAGACAGTCATGAGTCATGACGATCCTACACTGCGGGCCAGAAGTCCCTGTGCTCAAGCTCCAAGGCCCAGGCGGCCAAAATGCGTCTGCATTGATGCAAACAAGAAGTCAGCACACCATGAGAGCCTCGCGCTTCCTCAGACAGCTCCGCTGCGATCAGCTGCAGCAGCTCTTTCAAGAGGCTCTCGCAGATCGACGCTTGGGAGCGGCGCCACCGGTTCCGCTTCGGCCGATTCGGCCATCAGAGAACCGCAATTTGTCTTGACAGGTGGCCTTTGTTGGCCGAGCTATCAGCGGAGCCCTTCAAATGATCTCTTCAGATCGTCACTCCCATGAACAGTTGTTCAAGCTCAGCATGCCGCTCAAGACGAAATCCAAGAGCTCAGCACGCGAATGGTTTTGGTTCTCCCCCCATGATGAGAGACACTAGTCAAGTAATCCATACTGATCCCCGCTCGAAGCGCCTTGGTGACTCAGTTCGGGCCGACTTCTTGAGCTGCCCGGTCCGGTCTTTCTGTGCTGCGCACGGGCACTTGAAACAACGGCTCTTGAGACTCATTTTGTTTCGCCGTACATGAAGGTTGCCATGTCCCGCTCCGGCCGCAGGCCATAGGTTGGCTCAGCCGACTTGGCAGCAATGGCGCGTCTCAAGCTCCTGCTCTTTCAGGCCAAGAGAGGGTGTGGCGGGAGAGGGGCAGGAGTGTAGGAGCAGTAGGACTGGGCTCGCAGACGGAAACCCTCAGGTGACCGCTTGTGTGGGCGTGGGCGGCACGATGGAAGAGAGGAGTTACGAGCACTTCGGGCTCTTGAACGACCTGCGGGCCGTGCCTTGGCCGGCTCGCTGCACAGTCAGAGTCACGCGAAAGAGTCTTGCGCCTTGTGCGCCCTTTGCTTCGCGTCTGCTGAGGCTGGCTTCACCTGTCCTGGTGGCAACTCTTATGCCCCAAATGATGTCCCTCTCAAGTTTGACTGCCGCTTGTGGGCTGCCGCACAGCTCCACTCTCAGGCACAGCGATCCCGATGTGTAGTGGCTTGGCGAGTGCATCTAGTGCATGCTTGGAAGGACATGGCAGACAATGGATATTTCTCCCACACGAGCCAAGATGGTAGAAGCCCATGGGACAGAGCTGAAGCTCAGGGCATCAGATCCTTGGGCTATCAAGACCAGACAGACGTCGTGAGTATCCACTCGGACCCCAAGGAGCCAACGGTGAAAATATTGCTGCGGGGCGCAGCAGTGCTGAAGCTGTGCTGGAACAATGGAAAAACTCGGATGGGCACTGCGACCAGGCCGCACGGAGCACTGCCGCACGGACAGGGTCAAGTCTTGTTGACATCGGAGTCGGAGTGCCAAGTCCGACCAAGGCAAGAACATGATGAATCCGAGCTTTCGCGTCTTTGCAGTAGGCCATCTGGCCTCTGGTAACAAAGCGAGTGGACTCAGTGCCGTGCCAGGCTATGCCTACAACTCCGGTTCAAGATACAGGCACTACTGGACCCAAATGTTCAAGAGCTCGGACGTGTCCGATCTGGATACTTCGTGCTACATACCTGAAGCTACGACTAGCTCCACTACCACCACCACTATCACTACGACCACGACCACCACCACTACCACGACCACCACCAGCACCACTGTCAGCACAGCGGCCACAAGCGCCAATGCAACTGATAGCAACACGACGAGCATCGCAGCCTTTGCGCCGACAACGAACAGCACGACGTCCGACGGCGCAGGGGAGGCAAATACTTCGTCCACACTTGCCACGCAGTCTACGACGACTGCGCCAAACCCAAGTACTAGCGTCACTTCCTCGATGGCTACGGCAGACGAGGTGCAAGGCTCAGGATCCGATGATATCAGATGGCTCGGCTCGTGCCTTGAAGATCCAGCGGTGGTTGCTTGCAGAGGTCGAGACGTCGACGTCAGGCTCGGAGCTTCAGAGCACCACTGGCTTCGAAACTCGACCCCCAAGCGGGCTTCTGCAGCTCAGCTGCAGAATGTCTGGCGGGTACGCACTGCTGACTCGTACTTTCCCGCGAGGAAGGGCCAGATCGTCGTGCGAACCTCCCACCCCGGTGGCTTCTTCGCGTCGGAAGAGCTGCAGGAGCTTCTGAGGGCCTTTCTCGAGCATCTCGTCTCAATCTCGGGTTCTTTTGAAATTTGACCAACAGATGCAGTATATGTGCTGTCGTTTCGAGGCGCCTCGGCGACGGATTGCTGCAGGCCTGACGTCCAAGTCCAATCACGTGCAGACGCACTGGTCATAGAAATGAGCAGAGTGGGAACATGAGTGAGTCGCATACGATGGGGTATATGCGGACGTCGAACAGGAACACCACAACCTTACAACAACCTCCAAGGCAGACGCACTGCAGGCAGGAAGGCACTCTCCAAGTGCCGCCGCAACGCTACGTACCACTACTGTAGTGAATCCGGTAATGAGTGCCGGCGACAGGGGGTTCTGACATTAGAGCCGCATCATGCCAGTTCGAGAAAGCAAGCCACTTGCGAGCAACTAATCACGCAGGTTTCAAAATCCGCCGAGCTTGATGGAGCTTTGCTCAATGGATTAAAAACGTCGTCAACCGTTGGAATCTCCCAGCGCTCTGCCAGAGAGCGCCTAAAGCGAGGAATAGTCGTGCGCAGTTCCTCGCGCTGGGAGCACAGAGGCGATCTCCTTCGCGCCGGCCGCAGAGGTGCGCCGTCTGAGACGGCGCCTCGAGGAGAGTGCAGCGGCGGCGGCCACGGATGTCACCGTCTCCTTCACTGCAGAGGCGCCTGCCTCCCGCGGTGTTCCCGCACCTTCGTGCATTTTCCGAAGCTCTTCAGGTCCCTGCCGGGCACGGCGAGGAGGCTGCTGCCAAACTCCAAGCGCCTCCCGAGGTCGCCCAAGCAGCCCTGGAGGCGGCTGCAGCAGAGGCCGTGCAAAGCGCTGTAAAGCGACCGCACCCCAATCCGTGTTGCGCAAACGTCTTCACCGATGCGAGGTGTCTGCAGTAGACACCATCGAGGCAGGGGCCCTGGGGCAGTTGGGGACGGGACATCGCCAGGGTGAGACCGTGAGGCGGTCCCCCCCACACAGCACGGATGCAGGTCCGGTCCGTAATCGTGACGGAGATCCTTGAAGAAACCGAGGAGTCGCGGCCCCCGCCAGTCGCAGCAGATGGGACCTGGCTCGTGATGGCCGCAATCTTGCTTTCAGGCGGTTTCGTGCGGTTTCCGATTTGCACATGTCCGCAGTCAAGATTCATTGTGAATCCATTTCATCCATGCTCGCCGTGGTTCAGACCTTCTGCATGCAGGGGTCCTGCTGATCGCAGCAGCCGTCCTGGGTATTTGTTATTTCTTCAAGCTTGGAAGAAACAAGAAGTATGCCGCAGGCCAAGGCACGGCAACTCCACTGCGATCGAGCACATGCGGAACAGACGGGTGCGAGAGAGAAGCAGAGAGGGATGGAGTATCTGACACGGACCCTTGACTTGGACAGTGCACGGTATCGCAAGGGGTGTACTTCTGTGCATTCCTCCAGCTAGTTAGCTAGTTCTTGCTACAGAAGAAGAAGAGAGACGGGGAGAGTGAGCAGTCCTCGCTTTCAAGACAGAGAGTAGCAGTATTTGGCTCTGTTTTTGATTGTGCCTTGATCGTATTCGATCTTGGATGAGTTCTTGCTGGAGCCATGCTTGATCGTGCGGCGCACCTTCGAAAACCTATCTTCTGAATGCTTTCGTCCTACCCTTGCCGCTTTACAGCTTGTTTGGCACATTATCCAAAGCTGCTGCTGTCGATTCTGGTACCCTTCGCCTGAACTTGCGAACAAACGCTTGCTTGATAGCAACTCGCGCAGCTGATGCTCGTGATGCTCTCTTTGTATCTCTTTGTTTGGACGGATCCGATCGCGATCCGTGCGAAAACTGGCGCACTGATGCTCATGATGTTTGGGTTGGTTTTGTCGTCCAGCACAGCTGATGCTCATCATGGTTGGGCAGCAGCACCCTCTGCAATTCGAGCAAAAGCAGGCACTGCTGATGCTCATGGTGCTCCGGCTTGGATGGCCGCTTACGCTTCGGTCATGCTCGGGTTGAGTGGCAAACACTCACAGATGCCGTGGATTGATGGCTCGCGTTTGAAACAAAAACTGGCAGCTGATGCTCACGATGCTCGGGTTGGGTTGGGGTGGCCCGATCGCAATCAAGCTACAAACTGGCCCAGCTGACCCACATGATGCTCGGGTTGGCCACTCGTCCAACCTGCCAAGGGACAATCGCAGGTGGTGATCGTGATGGTCTGGTCGGGTAGCCCGCTTGCTCGGCTTTCGTGGCAAACAAAGACAAAGCTGATTGGTTGGCCCGATTGCAACCTGGTATGCTCGAGCTGAGTGGCCCCATCGCAATCAACGCAAAAACAGGCACAGCTGATTCTCATAATGCTCGAGTTCGCCAGACCTTGAGCGAATCACAGCCATCGTGACGCTCGAGTTGGCCAGCGCAGTGGATACCCCGTCGCCAAATCTTTGGAAAGGACAAGCGCGGCTGATGCGACCGTTTGACGGCCCAATCGCACTGTGGGCAGCTGATGCTCATGATGCCCTGTGGCAAGGGCAGCTGATGCTTGTGATGCTCGGGGGTTGGGTAGTCGGTTCGCAATCAAAGCAAAATCTTGCGCAGCTGATGATCATGATGCTCGTGTTGGGTGGCACGTCGCCAAACATTTGCAAAGACAAGCACAGCTGATGCTTCTGCTGCGCGGGTTGGGTGGCCCGATGGCAGTCAAGGCAAAAACTGGCGCAGCTGATGCTCGTGTTGCCCGAGCTGGGTGCCAAGGCCTTGCAAAGGACACGCGAAGCTGATGCTTGTGATGCCTGAGTTGGTTGGGGTGATAGCTAGCTCGATGACACTCAAGGCAACATTTGGCGCCGCTGGTACTGATGATGCTCGAGTTGGGCTGCCCATCGCCAAGTCTTTGGAAAGGATATGCGCGGCTGATGTGACCGTTTGACGGCCCAATCGCACTTTGGGCAGCTGATGCTCATGATGCTCGAGTGTGCAAGGGCAGCTGATGCTTGTGCTGCTCCGGCTGGGTAGCCCTCTGGCAATCAACGCAAAAGTTTTGCGCAGCTCACGATCATGATGCTCCAAACTTTTGGAAAGACAAGCGCAGCTGATGCTTTTGATGCGCGGGCTGGGTGGCCCGATCGCAGTGTGGGCAAAATCTGGTGCCGCTGCTGCTGATGATGCTCGGGTTGGGTGGCGTATTGCAAGAGCTTTGCACAATTAATGGCGCAATCGCAATTTATGCTTGTGATGCTCTGACTGAGTAGCCCTATCGCAATCAACGCAAAAATTTGCGCAGCTGATGATGTGGCCTGTCGCCAAACTTTTGGAAAGACAAGCACAGCCGATGCTTTTCATGCGCGGGCTGGGTGGCCCGATCACGGTACAGGCAAAATCTGGTGCCACTGGCGCTGATGATGCTCGAGTCGAGCCGCACATCGCCAAAGCTTTGCAAAGGACAAGCGGAGCTGATGCTTGTAGTTTGTAATGCCCAAGTTGGGTGGCCTGTCGCCAAACCGTCTGTATCGTAACTGACACTCCTTCCTTCGCCAAACCTTTGCAAAGGACACGTGCGGCCGATGCTTGTGATGCTCGGGTTGAGTAGCCCAATCGCAAGGCAAGTATGGCAAAATCAGGCACAGCTCTCACGTTGCTCGAGTTGACAAGCGCGACGGCCCAATCGCACTTTGGGCAGCTGATGCTTGTGATGCTCGGGTTTCGGGTTGGGTAGTCGGGTCGCAATCGACGCAATAAATTGCGCAGCTGATGATCATGATGAGAGTGTTGGGTGGCACGTCGCCAAATTTTGCAAAGACAAGCACAGCTGATGCTTCTGTTGCACGGGTTGGGTGGCCTGATCGCAATCAAGGCAAAAACTGGCACAGCTGATGCTTGTGATGCCCGAGCTGAGTGGTCCGTCGCCAAGGCCTTGCAAAGGACACGCGCAGCGTAATGGCTGGCTCGAAGGCAATCAAGGCAAAATCTGGCGCCGCTGGTGCGGATGATGCTCGAGTTGGGTCGTCCGTCGCCTTGCAAAGGACAAATGCAGCTGATGCGTTTGATAGCCCAAGCGCACTTTAGACGCCTGATATTTTGGATACCCGAGTTGGATCACATCGCCCAAGCCTTGCAAAGGACACGCGCAGCTGATGCTTGTGATGCCGGAGTTGGATGGCTCATCGCTTTCCTTCGCCAAACTTGCAAAGGACACGTGCAGCTGATGCTTGTGATGCTCGGGCTGAGTGGCTCGATCGCAAGTAAAAACAGGCACAGCTGATGCTCATAATGCTGAAAGCCTAGCAAAAGACGCACAGCTGATGCTTGTGATGCCCGAGTTGGGTGGCCTGTCGCCAAACCTTTGCAAAGGACACGTGCAGCTGATGCTTGTGATGCTCGGGCCCAGTGGCTCGACCACAATCAAAGAAAAAAAGCAGGCACAGTTAACGCTCATAATGCTCGAGTTCGCCCGACCTTTAAGCGCAGCGAATCACGGCCAAAACTGCTGCAGCTGATGCTCATGACGCTCGCAGCTGAGGCTTGTGCTGCTCGAGTTTGGAAAGGACAAGCGCGGCTGATGCGACCGTTTGACAGCCCAATCGCACTTTGGGCAGCTGATGCTTGTGATGCTCGGGTTTCGGGTTGGGTCGGATCGTAATCGACGCAATAAATTGCGCAGCTGATGATCATGATGAGAGTGTTGGGTGGCACGTCGCCAAGCATTTGCAAAGACAAGCACAGCTGATGCTTCTGCCTGATCGCAGTCAAGGCAAAAATTGGCGCAGCTGATGCTTGTGATGCCCGAGTTGGTGGTCACCAAAGCCTTGCAAAGGACACGCGCAGCTGATGCTTGTGATGCCTGAGTTGGTTAGGGTAATGGCAGGCTCGATGGCAATCAAGGCAAAATCTGGCGCCGCTGGTGCGGATGATGTTCGAGTTGCGTAGCCCGTCGTTGTGATGCTCGGGCTGAGTGTCGATAGCAAGCAACAACAAGCACAGCCGATGCTCATAATGCTGAAAGCCTGGCAAAGGACACGCGCAGCTGATGCTTGTGATGCCCGAGTTGAGTGGCCTGTCACCAAACCTTTGCAAAGGACACGTGCAGCTGATGCTTGTGATGCTCGGGCCCAGTGGCTCGACCACAATCAAAGAAAAAAGCAGGCACAGTTAACGCTCATAATGCTCGAGTTCGCCCGACCTTTAAGCGCAGCGAATCACGGCCAAAACTGGTGCAGCTGATGCTCATGACGCTCGCAGCTGAGGCGTGTGCTGCTCGAGTTGGGAGCCGTCGCCAAATCTTTGGAAAGGACAAGCGTGGCTGATGCGACCGTTTGACGGCTAAATCGCACTTTGGGCAGCTGATGCTCATGATGCCATGTGGCAAGGGCAGCTGATGCTTGTGATGCTCGGGGGTTGGGTAGTCGGTTCGCAATCAAAGCAAAATCTTGCGCAGCTGATGATCATGATGCTCGTGTTGGGTGGCTCGTCGCCCTAAACTTCTGCAAAGACCAGCAGAGCTGATGCTTCTGTTGCGCGGGTGCACAGCTGATGCTCGTGATGCCTGAGTTGGTTGGGGTGATGGCTAGCTCGATGACAATCAAGGCAACATTTGGCGCCGCTGGTGCTGATGATGCTCGAGTTGGGCTGCCCATCGCCAAGTCTTTGGAAAGGATACGCGCGGCTGATGTGACCGTTTGACGGCCCAATCGCACTTTGGGCAGCTGATGCTTGGGCTGCTCCGGCTGGGTAGCCCTCTGGCAATCAACGCAAAAGTTTTGTGCAGCTCACGATCATGATGCTCGATTTGGCCTGTCGCCAAACTTTTGGAAAGACAAGCGCAGCTGATGCTTTTGATTCGCAGTGTGGGCGGTCCGGGCGGTACATCGGAAAGGACAAGCCGAGCAGATGCTTGTGATGCTCGGATTGGGTCGCCCGATCGCAATCATGGCAAAAACTGGAGCAGCTGATGCCTGTGATGCCCAAATTGGGTGGCCCATCGCCAAAGCTCGAGTTGGGTGGTCCGCAACTGGTGCTGATGATGCTCGAGTTGGGTGGCACGTCGCCAAAGCTTTGCAAAGGACAAGCGCAACTGATGCGCTTGATTGCCCAATCTCAATTCCGGCAGCTGATGCTTGTGATGCTCGGCTTGGGTAGCCCGTTCGCATTCAACGCAAAAATTTGCTCAGCTGATCGTGGCGTTCTTCTGGGTGGCTCTTAGGACTTTAACTTTTCAGGTTTCTGTATGAACTTTACTGTAATAAGCAGGCTAAAAGTTTAACTTAGTGTTTCAGAAGTCGGCCAAGTGATCATCCCGATGCTCGAGTTGGGTGGCTCGTCACCAAAGGTCTTGCAAAGACATGCACGGCTGATGCTTCTGATGCGCGGTATCAGTGGCCCGCTCGCAATCAAGGCAAATACTGGCGCAGCTGATGCTTGTGATGCTCCGGGCGGGTGGCCCGATTTCAATCGAAGCCAAAAATTGGCACAGCTGATGCTTGTGATGCCCTTTGGGTGGTGTGATGCTTGGGTCTCGGGTTGCGCGGCCGTCGTCAAATCTTTGCAAAGCTCGGATGGCCCCGCTGTCCGAAAGGGAAACGTGTTCGTGATGTTTGATTTGGGGCCACATCTTCAGCACCGACCGCTTTACTGTGAGGCTTTAAGGACAGCAGCAGCGAGAGAGGATGGGAGAGTGTAGCTGGCGTAGCCTGGTTCAACGTGTAGCCCAGCCCCACCGAAGGTATGAAATATGCTCGCACCGGAACTTTGGCAATTTCTAAAGATGGGACACCTTGTAGATGCGCTTCACATGAATCACATTGCCTAGACCATGGGGGCATGGAGATGGAGACCGGCACACCATAGTGATTTCTGGTGCATGCAGAAGTCTGAGAGCTCGAAACCTCGTTTTATCCTGCGGCACAGCTTCCTCAAGGCTGCAAAGAGTCGCACGCTGGGGCACTTTTGCATTGCGAGGTGGAGAGATCAAGGAGAGGGCTCTCTTCTATCTCTGACCGCTTGCAGTCAAGAGAGAGAGGAAAGAGGGAGGCGCACGAGAAGAAGCGGAGCGGCCTGCGGACTGCGGACTGCCTGTCCGCTGCCTGTCCGCCGCCTGCCCTGCGGCCAGGGACCGCAGATCCGCCTCCGCAGGCTCCGCAGGACCAGGCGCCTTGAAGACTCACACGCTGGGACCGGGAGCTGTTGTGCTCCGCTGATGGCTCCGCTTTCGAGGCACCGCCGACGAGCCTTCCCGGGGACTTGTCAGGAGAGGGGTGTGACACGTGTCATGAATTCTGAAGCAGGGAAGACGCCGACTTCGCCCCTCTGGGAGGACCAAACGATGTTCAGAAATCACGGTCTAGCAACGTGATTACCTCCCACCTCTGAAACATGGCTGCCGCCTGCGCTACGCAGATTTGAGCACCAAAAGGGGGGACTGTCAGGCTTCGGAAAGCTCGTGCGCAACAGTCGCCCCGCCCTTCCGGCAGTCCCCTATGTTTAGGTTTCAGAGATTGTCGAGTTGTGTGGAATTCGGTTGAAGAGTGTCTCCCCCAAAAGGGGTGGGGCAGGGCTTCGACTGAAAGCTTAGTGTACAGCCACGGGTACGAGCCGTGGAACGGGACATGGGTACTGCTCGAGGGAGTAAGGGAGTCGAATGAAGTGTCGCAGTCAGGCTGAAATCTATGCTCGGCTCAATATCAGCTTCCACACATCAGACTGCTTCCAGCATCTTTCTGTTCCAGGATTCTCCTTGAAGAGTACTTTAGATCCACCCTGGTAGACTTGTCTTATGCCTATGCCGGGGGCTGGCCCGGCTTACAGTTGAGGCAACTGAGGCAGCACTGCCATGGCCGTCGCTAAGATCTTGGCCGCTTCCAACCCCTTTGCGCGCTTGGAGCTCGAGCCGGAAGCTGTAGACGTGGCTGTCGTGCGAAGCCATTATAGACGACTGGCGTTGGCAGTGCATCCGGACAAGTGCAAGGACTCAGCTATTGGAAGGGGCAAAGTGATGTAGTGAAGAACCGTGCTGTTCTACTGGTTTGTGACATGCAGGAGCCCAAAGCCAAAGAGGCATTCCAAGCCCTCAGCGAGGCCTTTGAGCGGCTCTCTTCCGTCGTAGGCCAGGCACAGTGTATCAAGGAGGCAGGGCTGCAGGCCAAAGCCGCCAAGGCCAAAGGCAGACGGGGACGGGGTTCTGCGGCTCCGGAACCGGAGGCTGACGGGGCTGATGGCTGTGCGCGGCCCACGGCAGAGGAGCGGAAGGCCCGTTGGTGGGACACGAAGACCTGGGAGGAGTTCGAAGAGCGGCTGCGGCACAGGGAGCGTGCCGAAGCAGCCCTGCGGCTCCGCTACTGCAGCGGCTTGCGGCTGCGATTTTCCACGAAGAAGATGCGGGAGCAGGTCCGTGCTGCCGAGCGCTCGGTGGAGCACCTGGACCGGAACTGCGGATTGGGAGAGAGCCCGCTCTGGCCGCCGGAGTCCACGCAGGCGGCTCGAGACTTGGAGGAGGAGGTGGCCAAAGCGCGGCAGACCGAGCCCTGGCCCGGCGCAGCCAACGAGCTGCTGCCCGACTACAACGAGCGTAACGAGCTGAATGACCCTCAGATGGCCCTCCAGAGGCTGCTGGAGCTGCTCACACACCTGCGCGCCGTCCACCGCTACTGTTTGTTCTGTGGATGCACCTACGACTCGCCTGAGGACATGGAAGAGAATTGCCCCGGCATCACTGAAGAGGAGCATGAGGAAGCCAGCTCTGCCGGACTCAGAAGCTCACAGAAGACTGCTCCAGCCCAGCCAGAGGACCCCCAACTGGAGGAGGATCCGCTAGAGGCTTACATGGCCTCTGTTGACGCCGAGGCAGAGCGACAGAAGGGAAAACGCAAGAGACCTCGCTGAGCCCAGAAAAAGACAAGCCGGATTACGGAGCGAGGATGCAACAGGTCTTGTGTGACAGGTCCGTTCTTGGTGTTGCGCCTTCGATTCCAGTGCAGAGAAGGGCTCAGATGGTCAAAGGACATGGCATGTCGCTGCTGTACTGGTAGGCTGATAGGAGGGAGGCTGAGATTTCCAGCGACTTGCGGGACAGAAATCCGCCAACAGTTTCGCGCTTGCCCACGGCAATGGCACGTTGGGCTCCTTGGGCCTTCATCCTTTGTGCCATTGCTCCGGCTGATGCAGACTGGGCACGCCTGGGGGGGGGGGGGGGGGGGGGGGCCGGGGGGTTGGGGGCCCGGGGCACTGCCGCAAAACCTTCCCCTCGGCCGCGCCACGTTTGTTTGGCCGTCGNCTGGCGGGGAGCAAAACCCCCAAAACTTTTGCCCTTGCCCCCCGCAAGGGCCCCTTGGGCCTCCTGGGCCTTCTTCCTTTGTGCCCTTTGTCCCGGTGACGGCAACCGGGCCCCCCCGGGGGGGGGGGGGATGGTGGCACTCTGACGGTTTGAAGTCCTGCGCATCGACGCATAGCTCTTCCGCAGGCGCTGCTCAATTTGATTCGTCATGCGGAGCGATACGCGGATAAGTCGATCACCTACTTGGCGCCCGACGGCAAGGACCGTGCCCAGTACATCGCCCGTTGTGCTACAGAGCCTTGCCGAGAGCAGCTTTTTAGCGCAGATAGATTGTTGTAGCGCTCGATTCCTGCTTGTGCCCAAGGGAAAGGCGCCAACTTTGATGTTCCCACGGCCACCCTCGGCTCTGTTGGCAGGGAAGCGGCAAGAACTCACGGGGCACAACTCCACACGGCCTTGGGAGACTTTGCACCCCTTGGCGATGACACTTGGCAGCCTTGGCAGCCTTGGCCGCAGCTTCGTCTTTGTGTTTGTTTGAAGTTTCAGTTTCCTGGCGTGGAACTCTTGGGTCAGGAAGTCTGGACTTCAACTTGACAATCATGTGGCTCAGCTGGGTTATGCCTTATGCGCTAGGGTGTCAGCCTGACACTGACGTTGTAACGAGGTGGATTTCCAAGATGTTTTGGGCTTCAAGGCCTATTTGAACACACTTCCGAGTGGAAGCAGCGTGTTGGTTGCCTGGGAGCACAAGATGATGGGCCAGCTGGCCCAGGCTGTGGATCCAGAGGGCCTTGCACCGGCAAAGTACCCAGACCATTGCAAGTCAGAGTGGACAGAGCCTGAGTATACCATGGGTGCTTGCTACGATGTGATCTGGCAGTTCGTGTTGTATCGCAGCCACTCGCGAGAGAGCTGGCGGGCCAAAGCCTTTTCTCATTTGCGGATGGGCTTTGCGGGTGGAGGCTCCAAATGCTCCGAGGCTTTCGAGCCCTTCTCCAATCCCAGCAGCTGGCCTCAGCTCATGGAGGAAGGCACGGGCGGTGGTAGGGGTGGTACAGCTGGGATGCTAGCGTTTTCCGGTGCTCTCCCGACCGTGGCCACCTTCTGCTCTATCCTCCTCCTCGTGCTTGGTCGCCTACACGCACTTCTCCCTGAAACCCACCAGGGTCTTGGAAAGGAGCCGCTTCTGGACGAAAACCGGTCTGAGAATTACATCGTGGTCTGCTGATGGACCGTACAGACTGCCTACAGAGCCAAGTACCTTCAGCCGGTGAGTTCTGTACGGATCTTCTAAAGGAAGGCTCCTACAATCTTGCAACAAGTGACTCGCATGAAACACAAGAGGCTCACATGTACAGTACTCTTCCGATGCCTCACAATCCGAGCGGAGCCCGCTTTGTGCCTGAGAATCAGGAAGCTGAGGCTCAAAGACTCGGAGCCGTTTCCCTGGCCGATGCTGCTGTCGCATTTCAGGTGCCATAGGATTCGTGAATTTAAGCTTTTCGCTCCCTGCCAGGCCTTCTTCATCTAGTGGCCGCCGGAAATGCGCCGCTGCGTCGTGCCGCACACTAGTTGCGACCATGACAGCTGAAGGATGAAAAAACTGGCTGCCTGCCCGTCGTAGCTGGAAGCCCGAACGCAGCCTCCCTGACAGTAATCTTTCTCAATGCGGCATTTGGCTAGTGTAAGTTTAAGTGATATTTATACTGCACCTGTAGTATATCATAGTTCATGATTCGCAAGTTCACTATTGCTCCAGCACGCTATCGTTGGATCCGCCTCCCGCCAAGTCATCGTCCACCTGTTTTTTGCCGAGGCAAGCTCGGCTTAAGGATTCGCTTGGGAATGGCATGCATGCGGGAAGCAGGGGCTCTTCTACGAACCCAATTTGGTCAGCTGCAAATGTTACTGTTACTGCAGGCAGAGGGCAAATTTCCGCATATCGTCGGTGCAGTTGACTCTTGCTCGGCGGTATGGGGCCGCGGAGTGCTTCAACTTTCTGCAGCTTGCTTCACCCATCTCCGCACCGCTAGGCTGCATGTCAGGATGTTGCCAGGGGAAGACGTGGCGATGATTCCTGTCAAGGAGCTGCCCGTGCTGTCCTCTCTCGGTGGGTTTTTACTCCACGTGCCGCAAAAGACACGGTTTTCCCTCCTGTACACTTGCAAGGAATGTTGCACCTGAAGTCGGGACAGATCCTTAATCAATCGATGGGAGCTGAGCGATGTCAAGGCATTGAAGCAGCAACTCAATCGACTGCACGGCATGCCAACACGATTCAATGTCTTGTAGCTATCCGCGCAACATTAGCAATCCTATTTACTATTTCCTGTCAGGTGATATCGGAGCCCTTGGATTTCACGAGGAGTTCCCTCGCTCTCCTCGTTTTCTTGTTACAGAACCTGAACTGGCTGGCTAGTTCACTCCGTTATTCGTTCGGTTGGTTTGCTCTTCATTTGTGTGATCACGGAGCCAGGAATGAGAATAGAAATAATTCAGATAAGAAGATTGATGAGAATACAGCAAATTGAGGTTTTCTATGATATCATTATATCTATATGGATTGAACCAAAAATGTCGCGGCAAAGATACGAAGGTAATATGGTCCTCCTGAGAGAAATTTGGTAAAGTCGCTGATGTATATTCTTATTATTGATATGGTCTATCTATGTCATCTATAGTTCGTGGAGCCTAATAAACGTCTCAAATTAGTTTTTACAGTACTCCGACTTGGAAATTTTCTATATATTTGAGAGAAGCCTGTTTTGTTGGTCCACTCTTGGTCGTACTAAATTTTACGCCCGGGTCTTGGCGCTTTTCTTGGCCCGCTCAGTAATAGTAGCGACGTAGTAGTAGTAGTAGTACTCGTAGTATGTGTAGTGGAAGTTGTGGTGATGATGGTAGTCGTAGTGGTAATAGTAGTAGTAGTACTCGTACTAGTAGTAGTAGTAGTAGTATGGGTGTTTCGCAAGATGAATTCGGGAACATGGTTGGGTCTGAATTCGGTTCTGGAATTCCGTTTGTCGCGCGATGTTGGGTTTATAGGTTGCACGTAATTTGAGGTGAGCTGGTAGGAAAGTCCTGGCACTAATCCGGTATTTCAGGATTTGATTGTAAGTATTTAGGAATTAATTAGGGTTTGGGTGAGTTAAAATTTTGGGTAGATTTCTTTTTTTGAAATCATATTTAGAATTTGGATGAAGGGAGGCGGGGCCTCGAATAAGTTTTGAGCGTATTTTAGAACGTATTATTGCTGCATAAGTAATTAGAGCGCTTTGTGTAGCTTCAAAATTTTGCTGGCGAATTCCAAACTTTCAATCGCCGCTAAATTGCTCACAACTAGTAGCTTGCGATGGTAACGTTATCGTATCTTCAAGCATCGCCGCTAAGTTGCTCATAGTCAGCAGCTTGCGATGGTAACGTTATCGTGTCCTCAAGTATCGCCGCTAAGCTGCTCACAGCCAGCAGCTTGCGATGGCAACGTTATCGTGTCCTCAAGCATCGCCGCTAAGTTGTTCATAGCCAGCAATTTGCGATGGTAACGTTATCGTGTCCTCAAGTATCGCCGCTAAGTTGCTCACAGCCAGCAGCTTGCGATGGCAACGTTATCGTGTCCTCAAGCATCGCCGCTAAGTTGTTCACAGCCAGCAGCTTGCGATGGTAACATTATCGTGTCCTCAAGCATCGACGCTAAGTTGCTCCCAGCCAGCAGCTTGCGATGGTAACGTTATCGTGTCCTCAAGTATCGCCGCTAAGTTGCTCATAGCCAGCAGCTTGCGATGGTAACGTTATCGTGTCCCCAAGCATCGCGGTTAAGTTGCTCTCAGCCAGCAGCTTGCGATGGCAACGTTATCGTGTCCTCAAGCATCGCCGATAAGTTGTTCGCAGCCAGCAGCTTGCGATGGTAACGTTATCGTGTCCTCAAGCATCGCCGCTAAGTTGTTCGCAGCCAGCAGCTTGCGATGATAACGTTATCGTGTCCTCAAGCATCGCCGCTAAGTTGTTCATAGCCAGCAGCTTGCGATGGTAACGTTATCGTGTCCTCAAGCATCGACGCTAAGTTGTTCATAGCCAGCAGCTTGCGATGGTAACGTTATCGTGTCCTCAAGCATCGACGCTAAGTTGCTCTCAGCCAGCAGCTTGCGATGGCAACGTTATCGTGTCCTCAAGCATCGCCGCTAAGTTGTTCACAGCCAGCAGCTTGCGATGGTAACGTTATCGTGTCCTCAAGTATCGCCGCTAAGCTGCTCACAGCCAGCAGCTTGCGATGGTAACGTTATCGTGTCCTCAAGCATCGCCGCTAAGTTGTTCACAGCCAGCAGCTTGCGATGGTAACGTTATCGTGTCCTCAAGCATCGACGCTAAGTTGCTCATAGCCAGCAGCTTGCGATGGTAACGTTATCGTGTCCTCAAGCATCGCCGCTAAGTTGTTCACAGCCAGCAGCTTGCGATGGTAACGTTATCGTGTCCTCAAGCATCGCCGCTAAGCTGCTCACAGCCACCAGCTTGGGATGGTAACGTTATCGTGGTCCCAAGCATCGTCACTAAGCCTAGCCACCAGCTTGCGGTGGTAACGTTATCGTGGTCCCAAGCATCGTCGCTAAGCTGCTCACAGCCACTAGCTTGCGATGGTAACGTTATCGTGGTCCCAAGCATCGTCGCTAAGCTGCTCACAGCCACCAGCTTGCGATGGCAACGTTATCGTGGTCCCAAAAGAAACATGATTTTGGAAAATTGGGTGGTGGCTGGGGGGGCTGGGGGCTGGGACGTGGGGCTGGGGGCTGGGGCCTGGGGGGTGAGGGCTGGGGGATGGGGTAAGGGTCGGGGGCTGGGGGCTGCCGGCTCTACACAAGCAACGACAAGCAATTTCTATTTATTTCTTTCTTGAGGGTTTAGGGGTTAGGGTTCAGGGTTCGCCAGCGCAGCGTGGCGCCTTGACCAATTCCGCTTTGGAGCGGTTTTGAGAGAGATTTCTTTCTCTAGGGGGCCACCCCTAAGTGCAAAAGTGTCGCCCCTGGAAGTTCTTTGACTTTGGAACACTTTCTCTCTAGGGAGTCGCCCCTAAGTGCAAAAGTGTCACCCCAAGGAGCCTTTCACTTTCTATCTCAAGGGGGTCGCCCAAATGTGTCAGGCCTGAGTGCAGATCGCCCCTAAGTCCAAAAGCGTCCCTAAGTGGTGAAAATTATGAATGTTTTGATTGCCTCCCTACTCTCCTCCCCATCTGCTCGCTGGGGGGGGGTGGGGCAGGTTGGCCCTGTGCCTGGCCTGGCCCGGAAGAGCCCAGCCCAGCCAAGCCCACTCAGCCCACCCCAGCGGCGGGGTCAGGGGCAGGTTGGCCCACGCACCTGCCCTGCCGCCGCTGCCGCCCCTCGTGCCCCTGCCGCCCCTGCCCCTGCTTCACTGCGTTCAATTTACTTAAACCCCCGTTTGGGTGAATCACTTCAATTTACTTTAAATATGTTGGTTGATTTATTTATTTCAATTTCCTTTAACTACTCTATTGTGTGTAAAAAATGATACTTTACTTGGACTGAAGTGTGGTTTTCGGTTGCTTTCCTCTGCTCGTTGCCCAACAACCTGCGCTGGCGCACTTAGGCGCTTGGTGAGTCGTCCCAATGTTATCCGGAAGGAATCGTACTCCCGGGTCTTGGTGGTTGTTTCTGGCCCACTCTTATCCGTGTACAATCTTACTCCCTGTTCTTGGTGGCTCTTCCGGCCCAGTCTTATCCGTAACAAATCGTGCTTCCGGGTCTTGGTCCAAGACAAAAACACTCCCTGTTATTGGTAGTTTTTTCTGGCCCACTCGTATCTGTATCAAAGCAGTCTTGTGGCGCAAACCGTACCCCCGGGTCTTGGTGGCTCGTTCGGCCCACTCTTGCCCGGGGCTTGGTGGCTCTTTCTGGCGAAATCTTACCCGTAAAAAATCGTACTCCCGGTTCTTGGTGGCCCAATTTTATCCGTAGCAAACGGTACTCCCGGCTGTTGGTGGCTCATTCTGGCCCAATCTTATCCGTACTCCGGGTGGCTCTTTCTGGCCGACTCTTATCCGTAACAAATCGTACTCCCGGGTCTTGGTGGCTTTTTCTAGCCCACTCTTATCCCGAAGAAATCGTACACTGATCGGTAACAAAACGTACTCCCGGGTCTTGGTGGCTCTTTTTGTCCCTCTCTTTGCAACGAATCGTACTCTTATCCGTAACAAATCGCAAGCGCGGGTTTTGGTGACTTTTTCTGACCTATTCTTATCCGTAACAAATCGTACTCCTGGGTCTTTGGTCGTTCTTTCTGGCCCACTCTTAAACCCTCAATAATCGTAGTCCCGGGTCTTGGTGGCTCTTGCCTTCTAACTGTTATCCGTAACACATCGTACTCCCGGATCTTGGTGGTTCTTTCTGGCCCACTCTTGTCTGTAACAAACCGTACCCCCGGTTCTTGGTGGCTCTTTCTGGCACATTCTTATCCGCAACAAATCGTACTACCGGATCTTGGTGGCTCCTTCTGGCCCACTCTATTCCGTAGCAAATCGTACTCCCGGGTCTTGGTGGCTTCCGGGTCTTGGTGGCTCTTTGTGGCCCACTCTTATCCGTAGCAAATCGTACTCCCGGGTCTTGATGGCTTTTTCTGCCCCACTCTTATCCGCAACAAATCGTAATCCTTGGTCTTGGTTACTCTTTCTGGCCCACTGTTATCCGTAACATACTGTACTCCCACTTTTTCCGTAGCAAGTCGTCGTTCTGGGCCGTGGTGGCTTTTTCTAGCCCAGTCTCGTCCGTAACAAATCGTACTCCTGGGTCTTGGTGGACCTTTCTGGTGGCTTTTTGGCCCACTCTGTCCAAAAACTGCGCTGGCGAACTCTAAACCCTAAACCTTGAATTTAGAGGCGCGGATAAGCCAAGATGCGGGAGTACGATGTGATACGAATAAGAGTGGGGAAGAAACAGCCACCAGGACCACGCATACAAGTGGGCCAGAAAGACACACCAAGACCAGCGGGTACGATTTGTTACAAACCAGAATGGGCCAGAAAGAACCACCAAGATCGGGGAGTACGATTTGTTACGGAGAACAGTGGGAAGGCAAGAGCCACCAAGACCAGGAGCACGATTTGTTACTGATAAGAGTGGGCCAGAAAAAGCCACCAAAACCCGGAACTAGAGCCACAAAGATACAGATATGAGTAGGCCAGAAAGAGCCACCAAGACTCGGGATTTGTTACGCATAATAGTTGACCCGGGACTGCGAAGGATAAGAGTGGGACAAAAAGCCACCAAGACCGGGGAGTACGATTGGTTCCGGATATGAGTGGGCCAGAAAGAGTCGCCAAGACCTGGGAGTACGATTCGTTACGGGTAAGAGTGGTCAAGAGAGCCACCAAGACCCGGGACTACGATTTGTTACGGATAAGAGTGGGCCAGAAAGAGCCACCAAGAACCGGAAATACGATTTGATACAAATACGAGTGGGCCAGAAGGAACCACCAAAACCCGGTAGTACGACTTGTTATGGATAAGAATGGGGAAGAAAAGCCACCAAGACCCGGAAGTACGATTTGTTACGGATAATAAAAATGGTTCACAAAGAGCCAGAAAGGTCCACCAAGACCCAGGAGTACAATTTGTTACGGACGAGACTGGGCGAGAAAGAGCCACCACGGCCCAGGACTACGACTTGCTACGGATAAGAGTGGGCCAGAAAAGCCACCAACTCCCGGAGTACAGTTTGTTACGGATAAACATGGGCCAAAAAGAGTCACCAAGACCAGGGACTACGATTTGTTACGGATAAGAGTGGGGCAGAGACCCGGGAGTGCGAGGACGTAAAGACCCGGGAGTACGATTTGCGACGGATAAGAGCTGGCCAGAAAGAGCCACCAAGAACCGGGAGTACGATTTGTTACGGATAAGAGTGGGCCAGAAGGAGCCACCAAGATCCGGTGGTACGATTTGTTGCGGATAAGAGTGTGCCAGAAAGAGCCACCAAGAACCGGGGGTCCGATTTGTTACAGATAAGAGTGGGCCAGAAAGAACCACCAAGATCCGGTAGTGCGATTTGTTACGGATAACAGTGGAAAGGCAAGAGCCACCAAGACCCGGGACTACGATTTTTGAGGGTTTGGATAAGAGTGGGCCAGAAAGAGCCACTGGATTGCGATTTGTTACGGATAAGAGTGGGCCAGAAAGAGCCACGGGATTGCGATTTGTTACGGATAAGAGTACGATTCGTTGAAGAGAGGGACAGAAAGAGCCACCAAGACCAGGGAGCACGTTTTGTTACTGATCAGAGTACGATTTCTTCGGGATAAGAGTGGGCCAGAAACAGCCACCAAGACTCGAGAGTGACGGATAAGAGCCACCAAGACCCGGGAGTACGATTTGTTACGGATAAGAGTGGGCCAGAAAGAGCCACCAAGACCCGGGACTACGATTTGTTACGGATAAGAGTGGGCAAGCAGAAAGAGCCACCAAGACCTCGGAGTACTTATCCAGAATGAGCCACCAACATCCGGGAGTATGGTTTGTTACGGACAAGATTGGGCCAGAAAGAGCCACCAAGAACCGGGAGTACGATTTTTTACAGATAAGATTTCGCCAGAAAGAGCCACCAAGACCCGGGTAAGAGTGGGCCAGAACGAGCCACCAAGACCCGGGAGTACGATTTGCTACGGATAAGAGTGGGCCACAAGAGCCACCAAGACCCGGAAGTACATTTTGTTACAGATAAGAGTGGGCCAGAAAGAGCCACCAAGAAGCGGGAGTTACGGATAAGAGTGTGCCAGAAAGACCCACCAAGACCCGGGAGTACGATTTGTTACAGATAAGAGTGTGCCAGAAGGAGCCACCATGACCCGGGGGTACGATTTGATACGGATAAGACCAGGCCAGAAAGAGCCACAAAGACTCGGGAGTACGATTTGTTTCGGATAAGAGTGGGCCAGAAAGAGCCGACAAGACGCAGGAGTACGGTTTGTTACGGGTAGGAGTGGGCAAGAAAGAGCCAGCAAGACCCGGGAGTACGTTTTGATACAGATAAGAGTGGGCCAGAAAGAGCAGCCACCAATAACAGGGAGTATGTTTGTCTTGGTATAAAAAGTGGGTCAGAAGGGGCCACCAAGACTCTTAGTACTGGAGAAGCCTCTTTTGAGCTAGGGTCAGATTTGCGATTTTATTGGATTTAGGAAATGAATCAAAACCTCGAGCTTTATTGGTTTTCTATTGGTGAACCAATGCCTATACACCCTAAACCTTAAACGACCGGTAGATGCCATACACACAGCCAACCAATGGATCCGAATCTTGAAAAACACTGGGTTTTGATTGGTTTTTCACTGCGTTTAAACCCTAAACCCTAAACCGTGTAGTACTACATTTAGTACTACAGGAACTGCTACATCCTTCACGTTTCACAGTGTTCCCTGTAGTACTACATGTAAAACTACATGTAGTGCTACAGGAACTGCTACACCCTTCACGTTTCGGAGTGTTCCCTGTAGCACTACATGTAGTGCCACATGTAGTGCTACAGGAACTGCTACACCCTTCACGTTTCGTAGTGTTCCCGGTAGCACTACATGTAGTGCTACAGGAACTGCTACACTCTTTACGTTTCGTAGTGTTCTACATGTTGTACTACATGTAGTACTACAGGAACTGCTACAACCTTCACGTTTCGTAGTTTTCCCTGTAGTACTACATGTGATACTACATGTAGTATTACAGGAACTGCTACACCCTTCACGTTTCGTTGTGTTCCCTGTAATACAACATGTAGTACTGCAGGAACTGCTACACCCTTCATGTTTCGAAGTGTTCCCTGTAGTACCACATGTAGTACTACACGTGGTACTACAGGAACTGCTACACCCTACACGTTTTGTAGTGTTCCCTGTAGTACTACATGTAGTGCCACAGGAACTGCCACACCCTTCACGTTTCGTAGTGTTCTCTGTAGTACTACCTCGAGGTTGTGGTTCATTTCCAAAATCCAAGAAAATTTGAAATCTGACCCTAGCTCAAAAAAGGCTTCACTAGCGTGTATAAATTTTGGTTTCAGTCTGGAGGGACCCCCCCGTGGGAGGCGGTTGGCTGTAGAGTTCTGTGTGGGTTTCGGGCTTTAGGGTTCAGGGTGAAGGGTCTAGCAGTTCCTGTGGCACTACATGCAGTATTACATGTAATACCACAGGGAACACTACGAAACGTGAAGGGTGTAGCAGTTCCTGTAGTATTACAGGTAGTACTACAGGCAGTTCCTGACCACGTGTAGTACTACGTGTAGTATTACAGGGAACACTACGATTGAAGGGTGTAGCAGTTCCTGTAGTACTACATGTAGTATTACAGGGAACACTACGAAACGTGAAGGGTGTAGCAGTTCCTGCAGTACTACATGTAGCATTACATGTAGTACTACAGGGAACACTACGAAACGTGAAGGGTGTAGCAGCTCCTGTAGTACTACATGTAGTACTACACGGTTTAGGGTTTAAAAGGAATGAAAAACCAATCAAAACCCAGTGTTGTTCAAAATTCGGATCCATTGGCTGGCTGTGTCCGGGGGCTGGGGGCTGGGGGGCCGGGGCGGGGGCTGGGGGGGGCTGGGACACGGCTGCGACACACCCGCGACACACGCGAACGCTTGCGAACGCTTGCGAACGCTTGCAAACGCTTCGCGGACGCTTCGCGAACGCTTTAGCGACGATCCCTGGTCAACCATTGGACCCCTGGACCCCAACCTTTAAAACGGGAACCCTTCTGCTACGCATTCGGGAAAAGCTAAGAATTCGACAACTGTCACGAGGATCGTGGCCCTGGCACGCAAAAGCTTCGTGTTTTTCGTGGTTTTGAGCAGTTTGAAAGCCCTTCCAAAACGACAAACAGAACAAAAAGCGCGCCAAGCGCGCCGCGCGCGCGCGCGCGCGCCAGAATCAAAGCCTCAGGGTTTAGGGTATTTACTTAATATATAGTATTATTGGCGTCCGCCCGGGACAGGTCAACTGTTCCTATAGAGAACAAGTTCACGCTTGTGGTGCCACGTACGTGCTAGTTGTATTGTTCCGTGGAAGGCATGCAGCCCGGGTAAGGAGCGAGTCGCAAAAGTAGCGAGGCGCGCTTTGGCCGCCGCCGCTTACAAGGCGGCGGCGCTTAGGCCGGAGTTTAGGGTCGAGGGTTTAGGGTTTAGGGTTTGCGCAAGGCACAGCGAGAGTACCCTCGCCGGTTGGGCGTGTGATCGATGCGAATTCATCGGCCTCGGAGTGCGCATGGAGGCACGGAGACTGGGGCCTTGTGTCGGCCGCGTCAGTT
>BGNK01005404.1:1402-27317 GCA_003297005.1 Symbiodinium sp. clade A Y106
GCAGGTCCGGGATCAAGGTCATAAGCTTCTGGTAGTTACGCCTCACCCAGATGACACCTTGCAATGTGAAGCTCTATATACTATATACTCTATACACTGCCGCAGCTGAACATCCGTACCGTAGGGTTCCTTTAACGGGGTCTATAAGGGTTTAGGGGTGTAGGGGTTTAGGGTTTAGGGTTTACCAGGACCCCCCCAAGTGCCTCTTAATAGAGCCCTTATGGCCCTTAATGGTGGGTATTTAGGGTATATTCGATGGTAGTTGGGGGGTCTAGGTAGGGTCCTTTTTTTGGTGGCGTACTGTTTCGGTGACCTATAAAGAGAACTACCCACTGCAACGGTTCCCTTAAGGATTCCATTAAGGGTACCGGCACCATAAGGGATTTTGGTTTAAGGGTCCCAGTATTCGCGTAGGAAAGAAGAGGACTGCGGCGGGTTTCGGGATTTTTTTGGGGTTGAGGGTTTAGGGAGTTTAGGGCTTATACAGAGTTTAGGCTTTAAGGTTCTGGGAGAAGAGGAGTGCGGTGGCAGGGTTAAAAGGGTTTTTGTAAGGGGTTGGGGTTTGGGCGTTTGGGGTTGCGGGCTTCGGGCTGAGGTTTTTGGGGCTTTCGAGGCTTTCGGGGTTTAAGATTTAGGTAGTTTAGCGGCGGCAGCACAGCACCAAAGTCTATGAAATGGTAGGTTGAGCTATGGCTCCGCACTTATACAGGGTATGGCTCCAGGTAATCGGAGACATGGGTGAGGGTATCAAGCTTTTGGGGGGGTTCAACACTATGGGAGGGCCAAGCCTTCAACAACTTAATTAAGGGCTCAGGGTTCAGCGTCTGTCCGGCTGCGGCTTATGGCCTGAGTGAGCTCAACGTGCTCAGAAATGTTGCTCTCTTCATGGAGTTGGAGCGGCGGCCTTTAAACCCTACGTGGGTTTAGACTTTAGAGTTTAGAGCTTACGGAAGACCAGGGTACTTGTACTTGGTAGGGTACATGTGGGCCCTGGTAAGGCCTACTGATACTCCACTCAGAACCTGTCTTGGGACCTACATGTAGTAAGTTCTTTGAGCCTTCACACTTAAACCCGAAGCCCCATATCTTACCCTAGAGCTTTTGGGCCGAAAGACCATACTATATAAGGCTTTTGGGCTGTCTTGATCCCTAGGGTTAGAACCTTGAACCCCTCAGCCCTATATCCTAAGCCCTGCATGCTCCCCTGAGCGGTAGCTGCTCGAAAGCTCTGGGAATTCAACCGGCCGAAGTGCATCCAATTTTATTTCTCGGGTGATCTCCTTGCAGCAACGAGTGGCATCCTTTTAGGCCTGGTGATATAGGGGCCTAAGTACTTACCTATACACTATTTGTGCCCAAACCCTATTCTAATTGTTAAGGCCCCTATATTACCGTTTCTGCAGACCAGCGATCGAATGCTAGCGGCGAGCCTAAACAGGCTGCATCCGCGTGACATACTTCATACATTCCAAGCTGACCGACGTTGATGCTGAAGCCCCAGCAGCAGGAGTCAGAGTGTCGCGAATGCATTCTGTAACCACTGCAGCTGCGGATGACGGCACCTTTAAGATCAAGGCTGCAGTGTGGCAGCCGGAGACTACGCAGATGGGTCAATTGTGTATCATCAAAGCCGACGGTTTGACAATTGGAGATTAGTCCCAGCAGGGTCCCTAGCATTAGGGCATCAACGTCCACGTACCCATATAGTGTATATCTTGACCCCCAAATTTAAAGTTATGTACAGTCATTTTCGACATTTGGGTCCAACGAAGATTACGGTGCGAGTAGAAGCTCGGTTGCAGATGAAAGGGCCGTCCAGCGCAGAGCATCAAGCCCTGAAACCAGCCAAAGTAGTCTAGCCCTCAAGAACTCAAGCATCCTACCCTGCGCCTCAAACCTCGAACTCTACACCCTAGACCCTAAACCCTAAATCCTAAACCCTAAATCCGAAACCCTAAACCCCAAACCGTAAACTCTACACCCTAGATCCTGATAGCCTCAGTTAAGCCCTCTCACCTCAATGCCAAGGTTGGTGGCACTGATCACCATCGAAGTCCATGCACGCGACGTCCAAGAGCGCATGTATGCGTGGGTCTGAGAGGGTGTTGTTTACTGAACAACTCTTTGCTGAAGTGTACCCTCGGGACCAATGACCATCATAAGTAGTTGTCAAGAGCGAAAGCCAAAAGCCCAAGTTTTAATCATTCCAGTTAGGTGTTATGCATGCCCTTGTCTGCAATTCACGCACATCGGTTTTGCTGGCCTATTCTTTGGGGTTCCTTCTTACTCCGCAAGACCATATTCTAACTGTGAAAAACATTCGCTAGCACTAGCTCTAGAGACCATGGTGATTGTAAAGGCTTTTCACCCTACACAGCATGCTGTACAAAGGCTTCACCGCAAAAAACTTGTAAATCATGAGTACAGTAATATACTTGTGGTTCTTGAAAGGGGGAAGCAACAAACATAATCATATGCAAAGCCTATAGCCTATATACCCTGAAGCCAAAGCACCTTAGATTACGAATCGCAACATATAGTAACCCTTATTGTCGGCTCCATAGTAACGCTCAACGGAGCCCTTAAAGGAACTCTCTTGTTATTAAAGCAAATCTTAAAGGAAACCATTTTCACTACGAAGCAGCCGAGGCTCCAAAGACGTAAACCCTACAACCCCTAAGCCTTTACATCTTTGAAGGAAGATTCAAACTGCGCAGCCCGAGACTCTGAAACCGGCCCTAAACCCTTACCCTTATAGCCCTTAAAGAAAGCCACTAAAAGTACGAAGCAGCCGAGTCTTTATAGCACAATCAACCGTGAAGCTTGAAGCCTTGAATCCTTAAACGAACCCTGAGCCCTAAACCCTAATCCCTAAACCCTGAAACCTAAGCCCTAAAGCCTAAGCCTTAAGCCTAAAACGGAACCCTAAGCCCTAAACCCTCAGCCCTAAACCCTCAAAGGAACCCTTAACTGGGCTTTGGAGTACCATACTTTAATACTTTTTTCTTAAAGGAACCCTTATCAAACAAAAGTTTATACTTTTTTCTCCCTGGTTACTTAAAAGCCCAGTTAAAGGAATCCCTAAAGGAACCCATTAAAGGGAAATCCTCAAGGATCCGTTTAAAGGAACCCCTGGAGGGATCCTAAACCCTTAAGGGAACTCCTTAACAAAGGACCCTTTAAAGTTAGCGGGTTTAGGGTTTGGGGTTTAGGGTTTAGGGGTTTAGGGTTTAGGGGACCCACTCCCCCCCGAGGCGCTGAAGACCGAGTCGCCCAGCAACTTTAACTGGACTTCACAGCTTCGCTTCGAGCTCCGCGAGAGCCAGGAGGACCTGAAGGGCTTTAGGCTTTAAAGGGATCTATAAGGGGTCCTTTAAAGGGATCTATTAGGGTTCCTCTAGAGGGATCTATACGGGATCCTTTAAAGGGATCTATAGGGTTTAGGGCTTTAGGGTTTAGGGTTCGGGGGTTTAGGGGTTGGGTTTAGGGGTTTAGGGGTTTGGGGTTTCGGGGTCAGGGTTTAGGGGTTTAGGCTTTTGGGTTGCTTTGAGCTCCGTGAGAGCCAGGAGGACTCTCAGAGTTTCTTTGAGGATTCCCTCTAAAAGATCCATAAAGATTCCTTTAAGGGCCCTTGTGAGGGTTCTCTAAGGGCTCCAACAAGGGATATAGAAGGTTTAGGGTTTAAGGGCTTATCTTGGGCTCTTCGTGATGGGTTTCTACGGGTGTTTCACGAGTTGGGGGCCTACAGCGGCCAGTGCTGCAGCGGCGGAAAGGGCACATGACATGTCAACTTCAACAAACCACCCTAAACCCCCACCTCCTCACTTCCTAAACCCCAAAACCCTAAACCCCTAAACCCTAAACCCAAAACCCAAAACCCCTAAACCCTCGCTTTAAACGAACCTCGGCCCTCTCGGCCAGACTGAACACAGGCACATTCCTTCCAGCAGAGATAGCACGTCGTAGAGTCCAATGTAATACAGACCCAGAGAGTCCATATACACTACTATTATGGAACTAGGTCCCCAAAACCATAATTTATGGGGATGGTCTTGTAGGGCCTAATTCCATAATGGTAGTGTATATGGACCCTTTGGGAGAAGGAAACTTGGCCAGCACAAGTAGTCTTTTACAGTACCCTTTAAGGCTCCATTGTACCCATATAAAGGAACTTCACATGCGGAGCGCTATAGTTCACTTAAAGGAGCCCTTATAGTACCCTTCTGGGCCAGATGTACAGTGAACCCCAGAAAGTTGGAACATAGTTTTTGGAGGATTCATGCTGGGATTCCCTATACTTTACTGTAAGGGCATGAGGATAATGATGTTCTAACTTTCTGGCTTCTGCTCGAGTACCCTAAACCCTAAATCCCTAAATCCCTAAACCCTAAACCCTCAACCCTAAACCCCTAAACCCGAAACCACTAAACCCTAAACCCTAAACCCTCTTCTGGGCCAGATGTAGTGTGAGACCTTGCATGAACGCCCAAAAAGACTGGGACCTTAGAGCCGTAGAGCTCGGGATTTCTTTGGGGTGCCACTACGGAGTAGTTTAGGGTTTAGGGTTTAGGACCCTAGGCGGTTTAGGGTTTAGGCGCTGTAGGGTTTAGGGTTTAGGCGCTTTAGGGTTTAGGGTTTAGGCGCTTTAGGGTGTAGGGGTTTAGGGTTTAGGCGTTTTAGGGGTTCGGATGTAACGCAGAGGGTTTTGCCATAAGGATAGGGTTCTGTGTATCTTTAGATGTGTATACTCTAATAAAGATATAATAAACCACAATCTTGAAGGCTCGCGGGACATAGTCAGTAATTCAGATAATCCGTAAGTTTTAATTTAATTTGTAAAATCTTACTCACGGCACCTATATCCCAAATTATAACCCTACTTGCTCAGTCCCTTGACCCCTAAACCCTTACCCTAAGGGTCCAAGTACCTAATAATCATATACTCTCCTAAATATTGAGCTACATAACTACTATCCTGGACCTAAGTACCTTATTATTGGGTCTTTTGGACCCTTAGGGTTAAGCCTAAAAACAGGAGGCAGTGAGCGGGCAGGCGCCGGTTCCCACCTGCGTTGTGCTTCAAACGAACACCACGGCCCCTTACGGCCACCCGGAAGTGCCAGGGGGCTTCGATAGTCACGATATAGGGCAGGGGGGTCAGTAGGACAGTTCGGTGCATACGGGCTGTAATGACTCGAGTAGGGTTAGGGGTACAGTGAGATATGTACGGCTTTGGGCTTGTAAAGATGGACATATTAGGATTCAAAATGTCATACATATAGATAGATAGTTAGTTAGTGGTATGTGCGGCTTACACTGGCCTTAAAGGAGGTTCTTATCTGTTGGCTTCAAATGTTGCAGAGTCCGGCAGGTTTAGGTGTTTTGAATTGAGGGTTAGGGTTCGGGGGCTTTAAGCATAGGTAAGCCCAAATACCTAGATCAGAAGCCACAGCCCTAGCAGTATGAACTCTCAAGGCGATTTTGAACCGTTGCCCGCAAGTCCAAACCCAAGGCTATGAGTATCAGGGCAACAACGGTCGCCTGGTTGTCACGCCGATGACTGACCGATGCTACATGAGCCATGGCTGGATATCAGGGTTGATGATTTAGGATGATAGGTTCAGGTTCAAGGCACCACGTTTGTCATGCCAAGGCGGCCGCCAGCAAGATTTGCTTGTATTTGGAAGGCGTGGGCTAGATTCCGTCTATCATGTAAACCCAGAGGGTCCATATACACTACTACTATGCAATTAGGCCCTAAAAGACCATCCCCATTATGGTTTTGGGGACCTAATTCCATAATAGTAAGGTATATGGACCCTCTGGGAAAATTGTGTGATCCTTGGATCTTCTTTGGGAGGAGCATAGACGCAACTGCTGTCGGTATCTTGGGTTCAGGACTGAACCTGAAGTACTCTCGGCGCACAGAAAAGCTCTGTAGTGCCTCAGACTCAATCCTTAAACCCAATCCTAAATCTCACAAGATGTGTATACTTTGTCTAAAAACCTTTAAATCCTTACACATAATTGTGACGCATAGACTATTCCTTGGAACCTACAGCCTTGAATCCCCAGAAATAGGGAAAGATCCACCATGGTTTTGGTTGGAATCCGAACGCCGCATCTGCCTCCCTAAGGACGCTGACTACGGATCTTTGACTGCCAGACAGCATGAATTTTGCTGTTTTTTTCTGTAAGGGTTGTGTTTTGTGTAGTATTTTCGGGTTCTCGAGGATTTGAGTTTAAGGGTGAGCTGATCTGCCTGGGCTTTCGGCACTGCCGGCGTTGCTTTGTGGCAAGCTGGGCTTCTGGGTGGGGGACTTAAGCCTTCAACTCACCCGTCTGTACTTACAGGGTCATGGCACTTAGTAAGTATGGTTCTAAGTACCTTTATCGGGGTTACAAGTAATTATAAGTATAGTTACCCTAATAATAACCCTAGTTACTAAGTCCCATGATCCTTTAAGTAGAACCTCAGTCGTAGGTCTGCAGCTCCACGCCGAGGACACGCGCACAGTAGAATTTCATAGAAAAATATACCCAAGGTCCACGTACCCATGTAGTATACATACTTTGGCCCTAAAGTCACTACATCGGAACCCCTTGCAGGCCTAGGATTTACTGTATGACTACATACCGACATGCATGCGTGTATATGTATGTATATATATATATATATATATGTTTGACTGAATAAAAGAAAATCTCTGTGTGTCTGTTTGTCTATACACACACACACATATATATATATATACATATACACACACATAGATACCTGAACCCTTAAAAACCCCTAAGGCCCTAACCCCTAAAGTCCTGAAGCACAAATTCGAAGCTCCGAAGCTCCAAGGCGATGCATCTGAAACGCGGCGGAGCGCCAGCAGGGCCGGCAGGAACGGGCAAGACCGAGTCCGCGACATGGCCTTGCAAGGGGTTCAGGGCTTGAGGCTTTAGGGTTTGGGGTAATTTTAGGGCTGTAGGGGGTTAGGATTCTAGGGGGCCTTGCAATAGTTTTTTCAGGAAGGAGTCTGGGTTTTGGGTGTCAGGGTTCACCTAGACCCCCCAACTACCCTCTAATATACCCTAAATACCCACTATTAAGGACCATAAGGGCTCTATTAAGAGGCACTTGCGGGGTCCTGGCAGGGTTTGAGGTTTAGGGCTTTAGGGTTTGGGGTAATTTTAGGGTTTAGAGTCTGTGACATGGCCTTGCATTTTATCAGGAAGGCGTCTGAGTTTTGAGGGTCCGGGTTTAGGGTTTGGGGAGGGGATTTACAGGAATTGTGACTCCGGAGGCTACAGTAAAGGGCAGCTGGAAGAAAAGAGTTCTAGAGGTTTGGGAAATGACGTTGCTTGTTTTGAAGTGGTTTGAGTTGCATTCAGGGCCTGAGAACTCGATTTGCTTTTTGGCTTGCTTTGGGGATGTGGGCTTCGAGCCGTAGGGCTTGAAGGGTGTCGCACGGTAGTAGTAGTGAGTAGTGTTGCAATACTTTTCTGGACTGTGAACGCTCCATGTTGCCTTGGTCGAGGCATGTCGGTCTTGTTGTTGCTGCTGATGTCGTCGTCGTTGTTGTTGTTGTTGCTGTCGTCGCTGTTGTTGCTGCTACTGCTACTGTTTTGGCTGCTGTTGCTGTTGTTGCTGTTGGCGAAGAACAGATCACAGTCCTGCATCAACCCCAAACTTTGGGAACTCAGGTGTTTGCCGGTCTAATCCCTGAGGGTCCATGTACCCAAATAGTAGATACTTTGGCCCTAAAGTACCTAAATAGGGACTACTTTAAGGCCAAAGTATATAGTATATGGGTACATGGACCCTTAGGGAATGGATACATCGGAATTGTGTCCGTCAGCCGTATCAGCCTTGAAGTTCGGGCTTAGCCAATCCTTAGGGGCTGAATAGGCAACCTTTAACCTTTTGGGGGTTTATATAATCCTACTATAACTCCAAATGTTAACCTTTTTTGGGCTAGGGTACTCAGCCCCTAAGAATCAGTACCTAGCATTTGGCTCTCAAGACGTGGACATTAAAATTGAGAGACATGCAGCCATCATCAACACAAGTATTGTTTGCGATCTGGGATAACACTCCACCTTACTAACCTAAAACCCGCTGCTTTAGTCACAACCCGATGTAAAGCCTTATCACTAGGGCGCAGGCACGGGATGACAAAAATGTCTCCGGGGTTGCAAGCCTTAAAGACGGTTTTCTGAAGATCTCGACCGATTTGGCCCGCAACCCACGACTCTGTTTGCGGTGGTTCTGACCAAGACCAGCCAGCCTGAGCCCCTAAGCTAAAGCCTACGCATCCTCATCTGCTGACCCTTGAACCCCAAACGTCGAACTAGTTGACTGCCTCCGCAACCACAAACCCTCAAACCCCAGCTCAAACGATCTCTGAGGTAAAGGACTTGGGCAAGGGCATGGCAATGTCTCCCGCCGGAACTAATGTTGCTTCGGGTTGCGGCATGGAGGCTGCAAGGTTGAGGGGTGGCTAGGGCCGCCTACTTAGAGGATCATGGGACTTAGTAACTAGGGTTATAATTGAGGTAACTATATTTATAACTACTTATAACCCCAGTTAAGGTACTTATAACCATACTTACTAAGTCCCATGATCCTCCAAGTAGGGTTTACTTGGACCCTAGAAAAGCCCACATTTTGGGGGGCTCCTTACGGTTCAGGTAGGGTCTGTCGGCGTAGAGTCGTAGAGACTTCAATAGACTCTTAATTAAGGAATATATGATCCCGGTTCGGTTTGGGGAGGGTGGGGGGGGGGATACCATTGGGGGGGGGGGGTCGGCGAACCGAGAACCGGGATCATATATACCTTAAATCATATTATAGGGATCCTACTATAATTCCCTAGGGATCAAGATAGCCCAAAAGCCTTATATAGTATGGTCTTTCGGCCCAAAAGCCTTAATATATGAGTCCTTAGATCCCTAGGGACTTAAGGTATACTCCTTAATTAAGGGATAGTGGAGTCTCTGGGAGGGCAGGCTGCAGGTTGTCTCGGGCCAGGCCTTTCTGTGAAGGCTCCAGGGCTTCCCAAGTCTCTGGAGTTTAGGGGCTCAGGGTTTCAGGGTTATATTAAGGGTTTAGGGGTTTATGGTTTTGGGGTTTAGGGGTTTATGATTTCGGGTTTAGAGTTTAGGGGTTCAGGGTCTCAGGGTTATATTAAGGGTTTAGGCGTTTAGGGTTTTGAGTTTAGGGTTTAGGGGTTTATGATTTCGTGTTTAGGGGTTTAGGGGTTTATGGTTTGGGGTTTAGGGTTTAGGGGTTTATGGTTTTGGGTTTAGGGTTTAGGGGTTTATGGTTTTGGGTTTAGGGTTTAGGTGTTTTAGGGTTTGGGGTGTCTCGAGGTGCTTTGGCTTAGTGGCGTCACGATCCCACGTTTGAGTGTTCTGGAGCTAGGGCCCTCCTTTGTCTCAATCTTATAAAAACCTTTCAAGGAACCCTTAAGGAAGCTCTTCATCGAGCCCTCAAAGTGTAGTCTTTGCGTGTGGGCTCTCTGTGCATGAAGGATCGGAGCACCCGGAGCTCTAAGTTCGCCAAGCACCAAGGCAGTACGTATAGCATAGAAGGAGAACGAATGACAGTTGGTATTCCCTTACAGTTCCTACTACAGTTATATGGCATCGTATGCCCCCAAACCCTTGTCGAGTAATGCTACTAAATTGACCCTACTTCCGCAGTGTACCTCCTCCAAGTAGCGGCTCGGAGTCTCAACTCTGTGCTCGTGGAGTGCTGGTACTTCGATTTGTTACCCTAACCCGCTCTAAGGCCTCGTATTTTAAGGCTTTTGGGCTCAAAGACCATACTATATGAGGCTTTTGGGATATGTTGAGCCTTAGGGCCTTAGGGTAAGGCTCCATGTACAAATATAGCATGTACATTGGCCCTAAAGTTACTATATAGGAATCCTTTTATGGCCTAAGCACAAACACTGTATCTGTACATGGACCCTTCGGGTTCACGTTTGTGTGTGTGTGTGTGAGTATCCCTGTGTTCCTCGACTCTACAACCTAAAGCTTCTATCACGGACTAAAACCTAGAATCCCAAACGTCCTAGACCCTAAACCTTACAAACGCTGAACCCTAAATCCTTGAAACCCCCAGGAATCCAATCCGGACAAAGCCCTACACCTTATAATCTCAATACAACCTGGCTGACACCCGACACCCTAAACGCCCCTAGAACCCCTAAACCCTAAACCCTAAACCCTAAACCCTACCGACAAGGTACGTCATCGTGTTTAACTGCTCCGACGGCCTGGACTACAAGTCTCCTGGGCATTGAGGTTTGAAGGGGCCTTGGGGGTTTACGATTAGGTTTAGGGTTTAGGGTTTAGAGTTTCGGGTTTGTGTATTTATTATAGCATTTTCTCAACTGTTGAAGAGGTTTCAGGAGCTTTGAGGATTGACTTTCTGCTTCACGAGGGGCCTAAGTCTTCAAGCCACATCTAGCCAGAGGCCCCAAAGTAGTTCCTTTTGGGGGTTCATATATGGAATCCTATAAGGTAACCCCAAAAAGGAACTACTTTGGGGCCTCTGGGTAGCCCCAAATCTGAAATCATACCTGGACTTATTGACCTTCCGTTTTAAGGACGTGAGCCCTTAAGAAGTAATTTAAGGCTTTATAGGGTTCAGGTATGCCCCGTGTACCCGCACCAGAGAACCCGACATCAATTGTGATCATCTGCATGTCCGCTCATGCTGAAACCTCAGTCCTATATCTTACCCTAAAGGTCCAGGTGCCCAAATAGTTTATACTTTGGCCCCAAAGTAGCTGTCTAGGGGCTACTTTAAGGCCAAAGTATCTACTATTTGGGTACATGGACCCTTACATAGGGTTAGACTCTAGATGATTCGGCAACCTCACACTTTCGACCTTGCGCTCCAAGGGTCAGGCAACGTAGCAAATAAACCAGATTTCTCAACTTTATGCCAAGTCCCATGAACATCTTCATGCCACACGGGGGTCCTAAACCTTTTTTAAACCTGTACGAGGGGGCCGGATATGCTCGCACAATTGGGCTTTTTGACAGGGTTCAGGCTGCCGAACAGGAAAGGGCAGGGTTCTCAAACGAAAGCTTATATAAACCCCCCCCCCTAGAGCCTAAATCCTAAACCCTGCACTCTGGTGTAGGTTCTGCTGTTGGCCTGACTCAGGTCCCTCGGGCGCATGTTCAGTGGCCTGGCGCAGTGTTCTGGCTGCAATTCTCGAACTCCTGTAGCGCGGTGTTTCTTTGTGGTCTTGGATTAGATGGATACATGGGATAGATACGACATGGGTAGTAAGTAGGATGGAAGTAATGCAGGTTAGTATTTTGAGCAGTATACGAAACAATTGGGTAGGTGGGTGTAGGATGAAGTAATGTAGGTTAGTATTTTGTGTAGTAAATTAGTAAATGTTTTTGAAATGCTTTGACCCTTACGGTCTGTGCCGTGGAACTTGACACAGCGACCGGAACCCGGGACCGAGTCACCAGAAGCCATTTTTGAGTTTCTTCTATTCGCGCCCAGGTGCGGTTGCTGGGGCTGCTTCGATGAGTTCAACCGAATCGATGTCTCCGTGCTGCTTCTCGTCGTCCCACTGGTTTACAGAGGGCATGGTAATTTGCAGCGCAGGAGCCTTGTTCAGGGATCTACTTTTCAGGACTGGGAAGGTGCAGGCTGCAGGGGGCCGGTTGAATCCAGGAGTTAGCTGGCTGAATATAGAGGCCTTAGTCACACCTATCCTCTTGTTTTGGAGGTTCCTTATTATTATTATATAGTAGGGTGTACCCCATAACCCATTATTCTAACTATCAAGGCTTTTATATTGACGTAAAGGGACCTAAAGCTTGTCTTAAGGTCTGTCGTCGCCGTGCAGATCATGACCATCCAGAACGCCTTGCAGCTTTTCTGGAAAATGGAACGTTCCTCTCTATGTTACATATCTATACAGTTCATGCCCACGTATGTAGGTAGATACTATTATATATATGTATAGAGAGAGAGCGAGCTTTGAATACTGTGTACTTGCCAAAGATACACCGAGAACCCGTCGGTTTGTAGGGTTCTCTAGAAGCTAGTAGCGTCGTTGATCCATTTCGTCACTGCTTGCGACAAGCTGACTAGTCGCAAGCAGGTCTAAGTTTTTAATATAGAGCTATAAAGTTTTTTTAAAAGCCAACGCAAGTACAAGATGTGCGCAGGGACCCCTAGGGCGTGCGGGAATAGCAGTCTAGAAATTGTTAGGAATGATCCCTACGCAATATCTAACTACAACACCTGAAAAGCGTGTTGCCGAAAACTTGCAACAGCCGCATATGTCCGGAAACTCTCAACCCTAAACTGCTGGCAAGGAAGGAGGAGAAGGAGAAGTTCATGTTCGAGGACGCGCTGCACCGACTGGTAGCGCAACCTGGGACCTGGAACCGAGACCACGAATAAAAACCTGAAACCCTTAACTTCACACTATACCCTTTTAGGTTTACGGTTTAGGCTCGGACTCCAGAAACCCTTAACTTCACACTACCCTTCTTGGGTTTAGGGTTTAGTCCCGGACTCTCTCACACTAAATTTCAACGAGACCGAGACTCTTCTGGATCAAGTTCCTCTTCAGTCAGATTGAGCTTTGTGGAAGTTGCACCAACAAGGCACAAGCCTGTTCTAGCTATTGAGGGCCCCATATTACTGACTAAGATGGCCGGACTGTTGTTGTTTCTTGCGGAGGCTCGCTCCCAGGTCACATGTCGTCGCTTTACGACTCAATACGAAAAAGATTCAGCCACTCTGGGATCCCAATACAAGCCCATCATAGTAGGATCAACCCCCCTTAAGAAAAGCTATCTCTCTCCCCAAAAATGATTATCTTGAAAAGAGACTGAACCCTAAATATACCCTTATAGAACTTTTGATGTTAACCCTTGCAGTAACCCTAGTGTTCCGTAGCCTGCATATTCCTTCTGCATTGAGCGATTCAGGGACTTTCTTGCCCCGCGCCAGGACATCTTGATCAGCTTGAAGCGAACTTGTGCCGTCGCGCTGCAGCATTTGGAGGGCTTCTGAGTTTTCCTCGACGTATATTTGCATATATGTTCAGATCATTGTATATGTATATATATGTATATATATATATATACGCATGTTTGCATATGTATGCATGCATGTATGCATGCATGTACACATGCATGCATGCATGTACACATGCATGTATGCATGCATGCATGCAGGCAGGCATGCATTCATGCATGCATGTGTGTGTAGGTATGTGCATATGTATGTGTGTGCATGTGTGTATATATATATACATAGATTCAAAGATGTGTGCATGTGTGTGTTGCGCATATATATGTATATGTCTATGTATATGTCTATGCATATGTGCATGTGTATGTGTATGTAGTGAGGTGCAGCTACATGTGCTAAGATGTATTTATACGTATATGCATGCACACAGATATGCAGATACGTTATGTACGCTTGTATGTTGGTGTCTCTTTACACCCCATTACACACGTGCATACGTATATATATATATGTATGTATGTATGTATGTATGTATGTATGTATATGCATACACGCACAAGTGGCTGAAATCTTGTTTATGTTTTCTCCGTAAGATGCCCTGGCGGATCTACATATTGAAGCTGCCTGTTTATCCCCGTCCACCTTCGACACGAAACCCTGCATCCGAAACTGTACCCTGTGAAACTGAATCCTTAGAAACTGGGCAGCTTCAGCTAGTGAGCTCCTCACCTTGTTGCGTGGTGGTGCGATGGTAAGCTTCCTAATCTGTCCTAAGCAACAAACCTCCACCACAGCAACTCCCAAACCCCAAATCCTAAGCCCCAAACCTTGAACCTCTGAACGCTGAGCCCTGCTCAAGCGTATTATGAGGCAGCTGGAATTTACAAGTTCGCTGCTAGACACAGGCTCCATAGTAGTTCCTTTTCGGGATTACCTTTTAGGATTCTTAATATGAGCCCCAAACAGGAACCACTATGGAGCCTATGGGTAGACAGTCCCGTGCCTCTCTGACCCAGAGGGTCCCACATACACTACCATTATGGAATTAGGTCCCCAAAACCAAAGTAGGGATGGTTTTTTGGGGGCCTAATTCCATAGTTAGGGTATATGGACCCTCTGGGTGAGGTTTTCATCACCATGAACCCTGGATACGCGGGACGATCAGAGCTTCCGGACAACTTGAAGGCCGGTACTTACAAGAAGAAAATGTGGGTTTAGGGTTTAGGGTTGAGGGTATAGGGATTTAGGGTTTAGGGGTTAGGGGTTTAGGGTTTAGGGATTTAGGGGTTAGGGGTTAGGGGTTTAGGGGTTTAGGGTTTAGGGTTCAGGGTCTGGGGTTTTGAGGCTTGGGGGCTTCAGGGTTAAGGGGTTTCAGTTAAGGGTTTCGGCTTTTCAGGGTGTAGGGTTTACGGCTTTAGGGTTTAGGTATGTCTGTAGGTATTCCGGGCTCCTATGGGGACTTCGAAAGGTTATAAAACGGGTTTTAGGTTTAGGGTTTAGGGCCCTGGAGTGTATACCTGTAGCTCCAGGTATTACTGACATTGTCTATCCCTCAAGTCAGTGGGTACTTGCAGCCACGGGTAGACCATGGACGTTTTGGGCTCGTACAAACGATTGAAACTGAAGACTTACAGGTAACTTCGGCGCTGAAGCAAGGGACGACACTTCAGTGTCCGGGTAAGCCCCAGTCGCAGGTGCTGCTATAAGACGGCCCTATTGCAGCGCGAGCTTGAGGTTGTTGAACATGCGGTAAGAGGGTCCGAGTTAGTAGGGTTTCAAGTACCCAAAGCCGTTCAGAGTATAGTATTTGGGACTTAAACCCTACTATTTCGAGCAGGTGAACCCCAGACCCTGAAACCTAAACCCGTAAGCCCTTAAACCTTGCATCTCTTAAATCTGATGACTGGTAGCTTCAAAGTCAACAAGCTGCTTTCGGGTTGTCGGTCTACTTAGGTTATAGAGTTTAGGATTCATGGTTTAGGTTATAGAGTTTAGGGTTCAGGGTCTTCGGGTTTGAGTTATGCGATTGGTGCTTGGGGGTTGGACCTTATCACTCTAAAGTGCAACAGCTTCTCCATTTACGCACAACCGCTGAGCGTTGTTCAGGGCTTCAGGGATCTTTCCAGCCGCTGTTAAAGCCCATACCCCGAACGAAATTCCGGAGGCCCTGTTCCGACCTGTGGCGATGATGGTCCCTGATTTGGCCATGATCATGGACTCTCTGCTGTGAGTTTGCTAGGTATATACACCTATCTATCTTTCCATCGATCGATCCATGAATATCTAAATCTACATCTATATCTCTATATGTATATGCATACATATATATATATACACATGCATACGTACATACCTACTTACTTACTTACTTACGTGCATATACATATATATATATATATGCATAAATGTTTTTGGTTTTGCCTTTGTTTTATGTAGCTTTTTGCGCACCTCCGCAGGGAGCAGATCTTGGATCAGCTTGAACTAAGACTTATTTGGGGCTCAGGGTTCGTGCTTTGGGCTCAGGGGGGAATCAGCATTCAGGATGTTAGATTTCGGGTCCGTGCATTTCGTTTTCGCGCTGTGTGCTCTTGCCGTCTGATGCTCGCATCAGGGTTTAGGATTTAGGACTTTGTTTTTTTGTATGTACTCCCCCTATGTGCTTGCAGTTTGAAGTCCTCAAACCTGGGATTCTACATTTACACACCTGGAGCCCACAAAACCTACAGTTTTACAGTTTTTGGATTCCCTGTTCTGATTTCGTTATATAAGTCCAAAAGAGGAAGGTAATTTGGGGAAAAAAGTAATCTACACTCACCCAAATCGTTCGAGTAGACCCTGAAGCACAAGCCCGCGACCCCAAACCCCGTATCAATTCCCCAAGGGTCCATGTACCCAAATGGGGTTTTCCGAAAATAGGGGATCCTAAGATAGTACCCTAAATAGTAGGATCCTTATTATAAGAACCCCCAAATAAGGTACCCCTAATTTCGGAGACTCCCAAATAGTAGATACTCTGGCCCCAAAGTACCTAAATAGGGACTACTTTAAGGCCAAAGTATATACTATTTGGGCACATGTACCCTTCGGGATTGCTACACTGAGATCCTCATGTGATTTCTGTCACGCGATGCTTTAACTGCTATCCGTAGGCAAGGTCGAAGCGTGAATCCCTACGCTAACGTCTTACTGGGACGACCTCTGACGCCGCAAGTAACCCTAAGGGTTCAAGTACCTGATAATGATTTCTTCCCCCTTCGGCTAACTACTTTCCGAAGTACCTAATTATTTGGTCCTATGGACCCTTAGGGCAAGTCCTGTACGAAGCTGCACCCAGCAAGCTTGGCCCGACCAGGAAACTCTCACAGGCCCAAACCCTAAAACTAAACCTGGACCCTAGAGTTTAGGGTTTACCTAGACCCCCCAACTACCCTCTAATATACCCTAAATACCCACTATTAAGGACCATAAGGGCTCTATTAAGAGGCACTTGGGGGGTCCTGGTAGGCCCTAAACCCTAAACCCCGAACCCGGCGACACCTCCTCGAACCCTAAGCGCAAGAATCTAGGAAATCATGCTGGTCTCGGAAGGCCGCACTTTCGCCGGGCTCCTTTTGTTGTTTAGGGTTTAGGATATAGGCTAGGGTTTCAAACTCTTAGTGGTACTTAGGTCTGTCTGCGTTGATGCCTGATTTCTGTTTCCTGAACCTTACACTCCTTAGTATCAAAGTTTGGGGTTCAAAATATCGAGTTCTGTTGTTTTTGAGTCCGGGTTTCAAGTTTTGACTCATTTCTGAAAGCACCAGGAGCTCAGATACTCGGTATCTGCCTTAATTCGTAGTTGCTTTGGTTCAGGGGTTCGGGCTTACCGAAGCTGCCACACCCTTGTTTCTTCTCCCTAAGGCTCCTACAGTTGCGTTTAGATCAGCTGCCTTAAAACAGCTGGGTTCCGATAGCTTAGGGTGAGTTTACAGCGTAGTGCCTTTAGGGTTCAGGGCTTTCGCATGTGTCAGAACGCTAAGAGGCTGCCTTTGATGGTTTAGGCTTGAGAGTATCGCGAAGATGAGGGTCCTTGCCTAGGTCTTAAGGATAACCATCCAGCAGGCCCCGGGCATGTAGTAGCATAGGTTCAAGATAATTGGAATAGGCTTTGGGGGTCTACTATGATTTAATCATAATCAGGAACCCTGAGGAATAGTAAGAGAAGTGATTCAGGCTTCTAGAGTTTTCAGACACCCTAAACCCTAAACCTTAAACCCTAAACCGTTGGCTTCTAGAGTCCTAGAGTTTTCAGACACCCATGATACCCTGCTTCTGGCCCTGCTGATTGCAACTGCATCCTACGCCCCGACCTTTCCAGCGTCACAGGGTCAGGATCTCGAAGCAATCAGAGCCCTACCCATAGGCCCCAAAGTAGTTCCTTTTGGGGGTTCATATTTAGAATTCTATAAGGTAATCCCAAAAAGGAACTACTTTAGGGCCTATGGTTAAAGTAGACCCTGATTATAAGAAAAGGGGTGCTGAGAACAAGAATCTTTAAAGAAAGGCAGGTTGGGTCACATCAGCGCCTTGAATTCAGCACGCAACAGTTTGATCCAGGGGCTGCTCTAAGCCCTGCAGCCTTCGGACCACCCTGCCATGCTGCAAAGACTTCTAAGATGCCCTACTATACCCTACCTAGAGGCTCATACCCTACCCCTTTTTTAGGAGACCTAGTTTTATGGTTAGGATCTGTTATCTTACAAAGTTTTCAGGCGCCCTGAAAAAGGGGGTAGGGTATGAGCCTCTAGGTAAGCCCTAAAACTCTCCAAAAGCCAGGCTTCAAAGGCTTCACTCTTAAGGCCTACCCCTACCCCTAAAGCTTAAACCCCTAAACCCTAAACCCTGAAACCCCTAAACCTCTAAACCCTCCCTAAACTCTCCTGCGCCAGGCTTCAAAGACTTCAAGATGCCCTACTATACCCTACCTTAACCCTGAAGAACCTACCTTTTTAAGGACTTATATAAGGAAATCATAATAAGGAGCCCTAAGAAGGTAGGTTCTTCAGGGTTAAGGTAAACCCTAAACTCTCCTGCGCCAGGCTTCAAAGACTTCAAGATGCTTGCAAAGAAGAAGTTCACGCTCTATCAGATGATGCTGCAGCAGATGCCGCTGGACTTTAGCTGAGAGGTTTAAGGGAGGCTTTAGAGGTTTAGGGGTTTCAGGGTTTAGGGTTTAGGGGTTTAAGCTTTAGGGGTAGGGGTAGGCCTTAAGAGGGGCATGATCATTACTTTGGGATTTGAGGGGTTTAAGGAGTTTGGGGGTTCAGGGGTCTTGTAGGGTTTAGAGGTTTAGGGGTTCAGGGTTCAGGCTTTGGCGTTTGAGCTTAGGGGTTGTAGGTCTCAAGAGGGACGTGACCATTACTTTGGTGTTAGAGGTTCCTCTATGTTGCCCGCTGCGACGCAAGCTCAGGTTCAGACGCGTGCATTGCTTTAAAAACTGGGGCGGGGACCTTGCGCCCTGAACCCTTGAAGATCAGAAATTGTTCACATTATCTTCGGAATGCCGAAATCCAAGCCCCAAAAGCCCTAAACACCTCAGCCCGAAGCCCCCGCATCTCCAAATCCCATACCCACCTGGGCCTTCGACCGTGAAGCCGCAATCTGGCAAGCCAGAACCCGCTAAGTCCAAGAACTCATCAAACCCCCACCTATAACAACCTATATCATTAAGTATTGGGGTACTATAAGCGATCAACCCTAAACCCTATAAATCCTAAACCTTAAACCCAGACCCAGCGAGAAGAGGTCGAAGCAGCATCACTACGATTTCGGCCTCCGAAACATCAAGTCCGTCTTGGGCTGCGCTGGAGCTTTGAAGCGCAAGGTCCGGTTTTTGCCAGGGCCTGCCGCGGTTTCCTTACTTGCGTTGTTGAGGGCTTTCGTCGGCTGTGCTGAAGGATTCGTCTAAGTTTTTTAAAGACTTAGGCTAGGGCCGGATAGAGCTGAAGATTTTTTCAGTCTCGATGTAGCACAACCTATTTCCTCGTGGAGCTCTCTATTCATGTGGGTGGTTGTCAAAATTATGATCCCTCTTTGGGTCCCTATTATAATACGGCACCTATTATTTAGGGTACCCAAAAAGGGACCCTAATTTTGACAACCACCCATATGGGAGTTTCCGAAAATAGGGGACCGGACCCTAATATGGTACCCTAAGTAGTGGGATCCTTATTATAAGGACCCCAAAATAAGGTACCCCTAATTTTCGGAAACTCCCACATTGATGGAGCCGTTTCTACAACTCTTGAAGTGGACAACCACCCATGTGTATGTCGGTTCCAGCAGGTCAAAGTAGCAGTTCGATATCGGCTCCAGGTTTGAAGCTCTATCCATAGGCCCTAAAGTAGCTCCTTTTTGGGATTACCTTATGAACCCGAAAAAGGAACTACTTTGGGGCTTATGGGTACCTATACCTTGGGATCCGAAAACTTGCCGTTTTAGGGGTTAGACCCTCTAATTAAGAGGTCATAACCTACTATTTTGTAGGGTTTGGGGATACAGGTAGTCTCCAGTGTGGTTCCTTTCCCTAGGGATTAAGATAGCCCAAAAGCCTTCTATAGTACGGTCTTTGGGCCCAAAAGCCTGAATATATGGGTCCTTAGATCCCTAGTTTTTTTTTGGTTTAACCTTCCATAATCAGGATCCTATAATAACCCCCAAAAGGAACTACAGCGGAGACTAGAGGCCGGGTTCAGGCCCCCCTGCTCCTTGTTCCGCCAATCGCTGCCCACTTCATGGTCGGCGGATTTTCGCCAGCGTGACTTCGCGTATTGTCGGGTTTTCCTGCGTGGGTTTGGGAAGTAAGCCCCAAACCTGACCCCTTTGAAAGATACGTAAAAAAGGTGGCCTTGAACATGGCCCGTCTACCCATATACTTGTAGGATACAATAGCTGCCTAAACCCTAAACATCAGAGACAACATATTGTCACTGTGTTTAGTGGCCCCCCCAAACGTGAAATCGGCAGCTTCGCGTCATCGCTGTTTCCATATTTCTGCACTTGTCCTGATGAGCCTGTCCATTTATGGATTGCTGTCTGGATCTAACCCCACAACCTGAAATGCATTCGAACCTGCCTTTGCTATGAGAGTAGTTTTTCCGATTTAGCACCGATAAACACCGATAATTTTCAGAGCATGTAAGCCTTAGAAATACGAGGCCGTAGACCTGGATTTCGAAGCCCAATAGACTATAAAGCCGTAACTAAAGGCTTAATTTAGGGTTTAAGGTTTAGGGTTTAGGATAACTAAAATCCAAGCCGCCAGACAGATTCCAAGAGGCCGACCCGGACACACCGGAGCAGATCTTGCTTATGCGTGCCATCAACGATGCTCGCCTTGGAGGTTATCACCACGCAATGTAGGGAACAGGAGCATATACCCAGGGGCTCCAAAGTAGTTCCTTTTTTGGGTGTCCCCTTGTTTTTGGTTAGGGACTCTAATATACTACCCCAAAAGGAACTACTTTGGAGCCCCTGGGTAAAGCCCAAACGCCCTAAACCCGAAGTTTGAAACCTACTGGCCGTGAACCCTTCGTTGGAGAGAGGTGCGGAAGCCAAACGTTCCCGATGCTAGTATTTCAGTCAGGCTCCATGGTGCAAGGCTTATTCAAGGGTGTCCAGGATGGTGTAGACCTCTGATTAAAAACCCCTGCCCTTTGAAAGCATAATATTAGGGATCCTCGTGCCAAGGCTTCTCCATCTGGCGTCTACAATAGGCTTCAGGGCTTCAGGGGTTGGTAGGTCTTTCCCTGAGCATCAAAATAGCCCAAAAGCCTTATATAGTATGGTCTTTGGGCCCAAAAGCCTTAATATATGAGTCCTTAGATGCCTAGGGTTTATTCCGATTACACTCGGGTCTACAAGGCCTGCTCCGTTGCTTGGCATAGCCGTCGAAACCCTGAACTGAAATCCGGCTCGTGCCAGCCCAATTCTTCGGTTGTTTGGTGATTTACGGTCCCTTAACCCTACACTCCCTACCCTAAGGCTCCTAAGAGGGTCATGGGATCTCTGGTGGAGGGTTTCGGCTTTGGCGGGTAGGGTTTGGGATCTCACTACTACGAGGATCCAGGAGCATTAGGGTAAGCCCTAAATCCTATGTTGCTTGATTCGGGAGCATTGGGCTCTCTGGGAGTACACACCTACTAGTACATCCCTTATTGAGGCCAGGATCTTGACTTGAGTGCTGGGTGACTCGTTTCAGATTTTAGGGATTTAGGGTTTACCTTAACCCACCAAAGCCTACTTTTTTGTAGGGTCCCTATAAATCCCATATTAGGGTTTATAATAAGAACCTACAAAAAGTAGGTTAATTATGGTAGTTTAAGGTTTAGGGTTTATAATAAGAACCTACAAAAAAGTAGGTTATGGTAGTTTAAGGTAGGGTTTGGGATTGGGTCTCTGGGGCATTTCAAGGCCTTGCCATCAGACTCCGTCCCGGGCTTTCGAACCCAAAATCCTCGATTTAAAGCTAAGCCCAGCACCCTATGCCTAGACCCCCCAAGTGCCTCTTAATAGAGCCCTTATGGCCCTTAATAGTCGGTATTTAGGGTATATTAGAGGGTAGTTGGGGGGTCTAGGTATGCCTACAGCCTTGACCCAAGCACGAAGAATTGGCCCCATGATTGACCGTTGCCGTGAATCGTGGGAGCACTTCGACCCCGAACCTCGAAGAGTTGTTGATGATCGTCCTTACTGCAATGAAAATCCTCAAAGCCGATTCTCATTACGCAAGCTCCTATACTACGCCTTTAATAACACAAGAAGTCAAAGCCCGACATGGCAGTCTTCGCTTCCTACAGCCTGCATGTAGGAACGAGAAGTTTAGGGTTTAGGGTTTATATAAGGGCAGGGTTTATAAGGGTTTGTAAGGGCTTATACCGGTTTATAGGGGTTTATAAACCCTAAACCCTAAACCCTAGGGTTTAGGAATTACAAATTTAAGGTTTGGCGGTCTCCCCTGTATACAGGAGTATTGGGCTCCGGCAAGCCACCCTCGGCTCTCAGGGTTTCGAGTACCAGAAGTGGCCGCGAACCCAGAGAGCCCAGTTACCCCTTCATTAAGGAATATTCCTTTAAGGGTTCCTATAAGGGATCTATAGGGTTTAGGGTTTAAGGAATATAGCTCAAATCATAATCTGAATCCCCTTATAGTTTAAGGTATATTCCTCAATTAAGGGGTATTGGGCTCTCTGGGTACTTGCGGGTAGGTGACAACAACCCGGCTCTGAGCCATAAAAAGCTCAACCAGACAAGTTCTAGTCTGGTAGTATAGCTTCGTGGCTGAGTGGATACACTTTACACTTTCTGGGATAATACTACCCACTATGAACTCAGCAACTAAGATAACGGAAACTCGATGAGAACCCATGGTTGTGCCTTACATCCTAGACCCGAAGAGGATTGTGGAACCTTGCTCAGCAATTCGAGCCCAGCGTTTATAGGTAGCTGGGGCACCTAGCCCGTGAGCTTTTTGAATTCCGCACATCCAAGGACATGAACGCGCCCAAGTGGGTTTCGCAGGACGCAGCAACTGCATGGAATCAGGTTGGGTTCAGTTCAGGGTTATGGGATTCAGGCGTTCTCACACGTTACGGACGAGGGCCATAGCGGCCAGAATTGCAGTCTGCGGTTAGGCTTGCTTTTGAAGGTGTGGGGAATGCGAGCTGTGAGGCAGGCACCGTGGGTCAGGGGTTGCATAGGGCTCAGGGTTTAACTAATTCTAAGTAGAGCTGACGTACAGAGTGGTTTTGAAGGAAGACTGCTATGTCAGCAGCAGCCAGTTCTGAATGCAGACCCGGCCTTAATAACTTAATAACGCACTTTAATCTGATCCTGATCCTGATACAGCGGCCTTAAAAAGTGGACTTTTATGAATAAGTCCACGTTCTGAAGGAGACCCACAAAGGAAAGTCCAACGATCCAGCCTGCAAGCGAGCCCTTAGCCCATCTTAGCCCCAAAAGCTCTGCGATGAGCGAGGACGTACCGCTCTATGAGGCGCTTCTGAGCGACATCTTCCCAGGAGTGGTTTTTGTCGGGATTCCCACGAGGATTCAGCACATAGGCAGATGTTCATGCTTTTATAAGCCCTGCCTGTAGTCTCCATTGTAGTTCCTTTTTTGGGTCACCTTTTAGGGTCTTTAATATAGAATTGGTTAAACCAAAAAAAGGAACTACGATGGAGACTATAGGTACTATCATGCATGCAGACCAACGATGAGACAGGCTTGGATAAGACACGCACCTTCAGGGTTCCGATAAGGGTTCCTTCAGGGGCGGTCTAGGGTTTGTGGCTGAGTTCCTTTTTATGAGGCTTCCTAGAAGAGTTCCTAACGACACGGCTGTTGACGGTTTCGGTGCGTTTTTGCTTTGATAGGTGAGGGGGGGGTGTTTGCTAAGCCTGCTAAGCCCTAAACCCTAAACCTTGTCGGTATGGGGTTGAAAATTCAGGTTCAGAGCAGCTTGGCGTTTGGGCCTTTCTGCCTAGAGTGCTTGGTTTTTTGCTGAGACTGCCCTCTTCTTCAAACAACGTCGGTACAGTCGGAAACTGATTATCCTTACCACTATGGGCTATTAGACCTTAAGGGTACCTTAATCTACCCTTAATAGGGTCCTAATAGGGATCTTTAGGGTCTAATAGCCCATAGTGGTATGCCTCAACTCAGCACAAGCTACCTACTGAGAGCATAGAATCCTGGACTGTAGCATTTTGTGTTCGGATTACCAGGTAGAGTACCAACAGAAGGTACTGCATTTATTAGGGTCTACGCTAATGCTCCTGGACCCTCGTAGCGAAATCCCAAACCCTACCCCCCAAAGCCGAAACCCTCCCCCAGAGATCCCATGACCCTCTTAGGAGCCTTAGGGTAGGGCTACCAGCGCTTGTAATTCTCTGTCTTTCCAGTCTCCAACTTTACGGCTTTTCCTGTATCCGGGAGAGTTTGTAGGGGCCCTTTGAGCATCCCACCAGGTCCCTTTAAAGGGATCTATAGGGGTTCCTTTCTTTAAATTCTTTAAAGGGATCTATAGGGCTTTAAAGGGATCTATAGGGGTCCCTTTAAAGGAGTCGAGCTGCCGATTCCGAACTATGGCAAGCTGGAGGAAGTCATCAACCAGGCACCGGAGTCATCAGGTTTTGGGGCTTAAGGTTTCACCTCAGGAGGACCTTCCTGAGGAGACCGTCCTCATCGAAGCCCAACAAGGATGTGTTTAGGGTGTGACCATGATGGCATGGAATAATAGACAGCTTGAGGGTTGCGAGGACCAGAGTCTAGGTCCAAGGGGCTTTCGTCTTACGCATCGTAGCACTGTTGTCTATACATGACGACAGGCGCCGCTCGGCGAGATTCATTGCAGAGCATCTCGGTACACGCGCCAAGCTCCACTACCGTAGCTCGTTTCCAGTAGAGAGGTCGTGACTTAACCCCCAATCGAGAGTCCCAAGCCTATTTCACTCCTTCGCCGGCAAGTGAAAATGCACGCAGACAAGACACGGCAGAGTTTCGAAGCTATTCCGATTTTAGCAGGTTCTCGATGAGATGGGCTGCCAGAAAGTGAAGCACTCTGTGGCCAAGTGCATCAGCATCTACGACGCCTGGCATACCCCAGGGGTCCTGGTTCTGTCTTACTTTGTCAACTAGCATAGTTTTGGGTTCTAGTTTATAAGGTGGTTCTGAATATGGGCTTCCAAGCACAAGTATATAACAGCCTATATATAGATATATACACATACATATACACATGTGTGTATATTATATATATANGTCGCCAATCCTTCTACGTGTGGGCTTCTGGTGTATGATCCAATTTTGAAGTTCCGAGTGGAGAGCATATGTATGACGGCAGCCGGCTTCATGTTCAATTCGTTGCGACGCTTCACGCAAATACTCCGAGAGATGATAAACGATGAAAGTTTCTGTCTGAATACCGGAAGATAAATATGGGCGTGAGTAGCAACCCCAAAATAGCCTTCACTGTAGTTTCAGGTCAAAGCCCCAGCAATACATATGAGTGACAGGGGCCTTGATTGACTCCTGTTCCTAAACAACAGTATCCCTATCTACCCTGCGGTTAGACCTTACATTGGCCCCCATGGTGACAGTAGTGTGCTGTTCTTTTTCACCCAAAGGAGATGCCGTATAGATCAACGTCTTAGTTCGTATGGATCAATATGCTATGTCGACTAATCACCCCATTCTACATCCCCATATTGCTACCCTCGATCTGAAGGTTAAGACAATAACATAAATACATCAGCCTGATTGGCCCCCCCGATAGTAAGGATTTTACAGTCCCCTTGACCACCCCAGTATTGGATCTGACTCAAAATGCGCCTTACTCGGAAACTTAAGACCGATCTTAAGATCACCCATAAGCTGTTCCCATTGGTAGCCTTCGTACTGCACTGGATACTTCCCTGAACAGAAACCCAGACCAGTGGCCTCACCAACAGGTTAATTAATCCAGATGTAGCTGCGGTATCCGCAACATGAGCATTCTATTCTAGACCCCGAAGTCCCGAANTCCCGAAGTTTAAAGTCATGGCATCCCCAATACGAGTTCCTATTATATTCATACAAGTAAGCCAAATACTGCCCAAACAGTTACATCAACAATAGACGTCATACTCATGCTAATATTAATTAAACTACACAAAACGAACTGCACTAAGAACCACGGTCCTTGCTGTGTTCGCTCTGGCGTTGCCAAAATGATGGCCTTTAGGTTTTTTGGGATCATTTCTTTGTTTACACCAACATTTATATTGTATATGGCATACCCTTCTCACTGTGCTATATGATCGATCATGTCGGACTTGCTGCCAGACTTGCCCGTATACCTGTAAGTACACTTATGTGTGT
>BGNK01005405.1:0-23000 GCA_003297005.1 Symbiodinium sp. clade A Y106
TCTTTCTTACATGGGCAACTGTCGTCCACTCTTTGCAACCTGCTTTTGTCTGCTTTGGCCTGCCCGAGTCTTTGGGGTTTTGGGGTTTGAGGTTCAAGCAGTTTGGGGTTTGGGGGTTTTGGGTTTGGGGTTTTGGGTTCAGGCAGTCAGGCAGTTTGAGGTTTTGGGTTTGGGCCTCGTAGTGAATCGGGAGGACCTCCAAGGGGCTCTAGGCTATTTGGGACCTAGCTCACACCGAATGTAGGGCCGGATTACATAGGAACAGTATCCTTCTGCGGTTCCGATATATGTCATATGTCTATGTCTATTAGAATGAACCACAAAACCCTATGCGAAGTATCAAGGCTTCTTTGTCAAAACCCAAACGGACAGCCCAGACGACAACCCCCATGTTGCATTTCCGAATCTCAGGGTCNAGGGTTTCAGGTTCTCTTGCCTTGGGAGTTGGGAGTCTTGCAGACGTTTGGGGTTTTTGGGTTTGGGATTTGGGGTTTTGGGTTCATTCAGGCAGTTTGGAGTCTCGTTTAACTCATTTTAACCCCCAAACCTTAAGCACCAAATCCCAACATATATACCAAACCTGAACCTCCAAAACCTGCACACCAAACATTACCTATAGTCTCCGAGAGTCTCCATTGTAGTTCCTTTTCTGGGTAAACCAAACACTGTATTATAGGATCCTAACCATAAAATTGGATAACCCAAAAAAGGAACTACAATGGAGACTCTCGATAAACCCCTGGGACCCACAAAGCTCCAAACCGCCCACAGCTTACAAACCCAATCCCCATACTCCAATCCCGATTTCGTTGTCCGTGAACCCAAAACCCCAAACTCCAAACTGCCCGAACCCAAAACCCCAAACCCCCAAACCCAAATCCCCAAACCCAAAACTCCAAACCCCCAAACACAAAACCCCAAACTTTCCATTGTCGCGAAGCAGCCGGGTCAAAAGGGCTTAAACAGACTGAAGGTGCCAGGCGACCACAGTTCCATCCGCCAGGATTGCAGCAAATCCGCGGGCAACAGCAGCTTGGATGTGCTGCACATTCTGCAGCNAGACTGAAGGTGCCAGGCGACCACAGTTCCATCCGCCAGGATTGCAGCAAATCCGCGGGCAACAGCAGCTTGGATGTGCTGCACATTCTGCAGCTGATCAGCCTTATCCTCAATGGCGTCGGCAGGCCAAACTTGCACCGATCCGTCTTCAAGAATGGCAGCTACAGCATGCTCAGAGGCTTGGATCTGCTTCACCTTCTTCCTGGCCTCGAGCTTCTCGTTGCTGCTGCCCCTGTCGCCCCAGGANCAAACTTGCACCGATCCGTCTTCAAGAATGGCAGCTACAGCATGCTCAGAGGCTTGGATCTGCTTCACCTTCTTCCTGGCCTCGAGCTTCTCGTTGCTGCTGCCCCTGTCGCCCCAGGACACAATGGAACTGTCGCACATTGCAACAAATCCATGCTCTGTCGAAAGACAGCCGCGTACGCCAATGAGATCGTCTTGTACGTGGACGCTGCGCCCGCCGCTGCGGGCATGTCCCCAGGTAACGACGGATCCATCAAAACGTATGGCAGCAAAAGCAGAAAAAGAGGCTTGGATCTCACGCACGTGTATAAGCTGCTGCTGCACAGCACTGCTGTCGCCTCCGTCAACTGGGCTGCCCCAGGTGACAACGGATCTGTCCGCAAGAATGGCAGCGAAGGCCCCGCTGGAAGCTTGGATGCATTGCANGCACGTTCTTCAGCTGATGCTGCACATCTCTGCTGTCACCGCCGGTGTCATCCTGGCCCCAGGTAACAACAGATCCATCGGCAAGAATAGCTGCATATGCTTCCGTCGTGCTTTGGATCGTCTCCACATTCTTCAGCCGATGCTGCACAGCGGCGGCATCGCCGCCATTCTCAGCATGGCCCCAAACGACTACAGAGCCGTCTCCAAGGATAGCAGCAAAACTTGTATCGGTAGCTTGGATCTTCTGCACATTCCGAAGTTGGGTTTGCACGGCACTGCTGTCCCCACCATCCACACCAGAACCCCAGGTGACAACAGAGCCATCTACAGTGATGGCAGCAAACGCCCAGGGGTTTGCCTGAATGCATTGCACACTCTTCAGCTGGTCCCGAACAGCGCTGCTGTCACCACCATAGTCAGGGTCTCCCCAAGTCACCACGTTGCCATCGCCGCGGATGGCTGCAAATGCCCGGTCAGTGGATTGTATNTGCACACTCTTCAGCTGGTCCCGAACAGCGCTGCTGTCACCACCATAGTCAGGGTCTCCCCAAGTCACCACGTTGCCATCGCCGCGGATGGCTGCAAATGCCCGGTCAGTGGATTGTATATGTTGCACATTGAAAAGCTGATCCTGCACTGCTCTGCAGTCTCCACCGTACAGGCGATGGCCGTAGACCGCGACCGTCGCATCTCCACGGATGGCTGCCAGAGCAAGGTTAGTGCTCTGAACACGGCTTTCAGTTATATGCAAGGTCAGCGTGTCACCGTTCCTGCAAAGCCGCTTGACAGGCTGCTCTCCATCTATGATGCAACCGCCGTCTGGCAAAACAAGCCTGGCCNTGCTCTGAACACGGCTTTCAGTTATATGCAAGGTCAGCGTGTCACCGTTCCTGCAAAGCCGCTTGACAGGCTGCTCTCCATCTATGATGCAACCGCCGTCTGGCAAAACAAGCCTGGCCGATCCGACTCCCAGTGCAATCTGTGCCCGGCGTTTCAGTGATCCAATTGTCTCATCGGCAGCCGCAGACAAGCTGGCGCTTTTGCCGCTCAAGAGACTCACAGAAACACTGACGGCCATGATTAGTGGAGTATTATTGTATTATCCCAGAGGTCCAAAAAGTGTAAAGTGTATCCACTCAGCTACTACGTAAATTATAGAGCATCGATCATCGATGGGCCATGTTTTCAGGAATTTTCAGGGTTTGCTTCAATCATGATGACTTCACCNAGAGCATCGATCATCGATGGGCCATGTTTTCAGGAATTTTCAGGGTTTGCTTCAATCATGATGACTTCACCTATCCCCCAATAAGCCACATAAATGAAAGTTAATGAAAGGAGGGTTTAGGGTTTAGGGGTTATAGTCACGCCCTAATCCCTTAAGCCTAAGGGTCCAAGGGTTTCGGGGTTTAGGGTTATCCCTATAAGGGCCTAAGGGTCCAAACCCAATAATCATATATTCGGTTTTAGGATAGTGGTTATGTAGGTTAGGCTNAAGGGTTTCGGGGTTTAGGGTTATCCCTATAAGGGCCTAAGGGTCCAAACCCAATAATCATATATTCGGTTTTAGGATAGTGGTTATGTAGGTTAGGCTTTTGTAGAGGTTAATCTTTCCGATCCCTACCCACAAAGTTTGAAGGTTGGGTAGCTGGGTATTGGGGAAACTGGAGATCGAGAGCCGATATGCCAAGTCATGTCACATTTCGTGCAATATGCAACAATAACAATGCCCACTGGCTTCAAAAACACTGTCCCACCGAACTCAATTCCGTATAGTATTGGGAATTGGGATCTCTGGGAAAACTAGGTTCAGGTTTGTAGGNTCGTGCAATATGCAACAATAACAATGCCCACTGGCTTCAAAAACACTGTCCCACCGAACTCAATTCCGTATAGTATTGGGAATTGGGATCTCTGGGAAAACTAGGTTCAGGTTTGTAGGTTAGACAGTTAGATATGTGACATGTATGCCGTTGCGACCATAGCGTACTGAACTCACAATCTGAGCCCTGGCCCAACCCAGACCCGTGCCGGCCTCGAATTCTCTGTCGAGCGCTNTAGGTTAGACAGTTAGATATGTGACATGTATGCCGTTGCGACCATAGCGTACTGAACTCACAATCTGAGCCCTGGCCCAACCCAGACCCGTGCCGGCCTCGAATTCTCTGTCGAGCGCTTCCTGGAATTGTGCCTGGCTGCTTTTCATCAAAGCCTGTGCTGCATTGATGGCCTTCTCGTCCAAGTCATGGGCCTGTCAGCTGTTTGGGCATTTCACTCGCTGGCATTGTATTTTGTTATGAATTAATCTATATTCCCAACTTCCGGAGCCTTGAACCTTGGGTTTAGGGTTTAGGGTTTAAGGTTTAGGGTTTTACAGGGTTTAGTTCCTTTTCTGGGTAAGCCAAACGCTGTATTATAGGATCCTAAACCATAAAATTGGATAACCAAAAAAGGAACTACAATGGAGACTCTAGATAAACCCCTGGGACCCACAAAGCCCCAAACCGCCCACAGCTTACAAACCCAATCCCCATACTCCAATCCCGATTTCGTTGTCCGTGAACCCAAAACCCCAAACTCCAAACTGCCTGAACCCAAAACCCCAAACCCCCAAACCCAAGGTTTAGGGTTTAGGGTTTAAGGTTTAGGGTGAAGGGTTTAGGGTTTAAGGTTTAGGGTTTAGGGTGACTTGATTTCAAGATTCGGAACTGCACAAACCCAGTACTGGACGAAAGCCGCGCCTGCAACAGGTTCTTGATGCAAGTCTTTTTGTTCCGAATGATCACAGCCTNTTAGGGTTTAGGGTGACTTGATTTCAAGATTCGGAACTGCACAAACCCAGTACTGGACGAAAGCCGCGCCTGCAACAGGTTCTTGATGCAAGTCTTTTTGTTCCGAATGATCACAGCCTGTCCAAGCACTGACATTTCGCAACGACTGCCCAGAAACCCTGGGGCTGCAACTGCAACAACATGCAAATGAACATCTGATTCCAGCCTGGTTCCAATGGAAGGTAGCAGCTGCATCCATTATGTCAGCTTCTTGAACCACTGCACTGGACTCCAAGCGTGATTGGAGGCACTGCGGATCCTCCTCGCTGAGCTCGGCTTTGGCTCCCCTGCCCAGTCGTCGACTTTTCGGCTTCGGCGCCGTCTTCGCCTTCCCTTTCGATTCCCTTTCTTGCATTTTCAGCTCACGCTCAGCTTCTTTTTTCTTCTGCTTCTCGTCCTTCTCTTTGAGCTTCTCCAGTCGCGCCTGCAATCTGCAATAACGGGGCGAGGGACACCAGTTATGTTGATATGGGGGTTGATCAAAATTATGGGCCCTTTTGGGGTCTGTATTATAGTATATTCCTTATAGTCTAGGGGACCAAAAGGGGCCCATAATTTTGATCAACCCCCATATGATATCATCAGCGTTAGCATCATCCGGTTTAGGGTTTAGTAACTTAGGTTTGTTGTTGCATCCTACATCGCCCGGACGAGCCGGCATCGCAGAGTTGATTCACAGTTAACAGCTTCTGTCCAAGATCACGAGCAACATCATTTGACATCCCAAACGGTGTTTGTGCCACTGAGATCGTTGCTCAGCATGGTCAGCTCTTCTCACACTAGCCAGATACCGTATCATGCAGCCAACTACAAACCGATAATAAGACGGTGTCTTATTCCGAATTGGTCTTATGATGTTTCATGGCCACTCCACTCTCACCACTCGATCTCTTTCCAGAGCATGAGCACATAACATAACAAAACATAACATAATTGGTTGATTACCCAACAAATTGCGAAACAACAACTTGCATGTGATTGGTTCACAAGTTGCCCAAGTTCCCAAGTTGCCGGCCGGCCGGCCTGTTCTTTCTCTGCGGACTTCTTCTCTTCGAGCTGGGCTTTCCGAAGTGCTCCCAAATTGCTTTTCCACTGGGTGCTCGCCGATTGTAGGCGCTTAGCACATTCCTTCATTGCCATGATGGAGGAGCGATGTGCTTCAGCGGCCTCTTCCAGCGCTGATGTGCTGGGCAAGAAGTCCCACATCTCACGGCTCTTCAGCAACTTGCACTGCGACACGATATTCCCGGGGCTCAGCCCAAGCTCTGCAAAGTAAGGGTCTTGCATGAACAATTGGGAAAGCTCCTCTCCCTGCTCCGCCGCACCATCGCGCATCATCAAAGCCTCAGCGGCCGGGCCGGTGTCATGCACCATGACTTGATGTGATCGTCATGTGGCTTGTCAAGCATACTCAAAACTATGCACGAGCAACGGGCAACTGGTTTACAAAAGTGCATGAGCATGGTCAGATTAGACGGTTGAACTTACAGCCACGAGCTACACTTATTACATTCCCCAAGTCACCAAGTCCCCAAACTTCTGGGACTAGCACCAGCATTTTTGATCGCTTGCATAAATGTGAAGATATGTCTTCATGTTTCACGATGCATCACCGTAGACCGTGACCGTCTTTGCAAGCCCAACCACCCGTGCAACAGCTCTCAGAATCTCGCATCGGATCAAACCGCCGTCCTGAAAAATGCGACCAAAGAGTGACTGAATGATGACGATGCGATGATGATTCACAATGATGATGATCGGCCAAAAGCATCCAATGATGATGCCTGATTCTGCCTGATGCCTGTGAGTCAATCTATCTGAGCTACAAGTCATACGGCCACGGGGCCACGAGGCACAGCATGGACCTGGAGTTAGTTTTCGGTAGTGCCGAGAACCCAGGCAAACATAGCACCGGCTTTGTTAGAAGGTTTCAGCCGGGGAGGGGAACTTGTGGGATCACAAAGACAATGAGTATGAGCGACAACGACAAACTGAAAAAACGACTGGAAGCCAGCTTCTGGCGCGTCAGAATGGTCTGAAGCTGGCCATCCTCCTGCATTTTGCTTGCCCGAGCATCAGCATCATCCGGATGCATTGACTCATAGTAAGCAGTTGCCTCCAAAGACTCCAAGTATACCGGAAGCCGGAGAATGAGGTGACTTACTTAAGGGTTCTGAGTCATGAGAATTCTAGCATGAAGGGTATCGACGGAACGGCCTCAGCTACTACCTTTCTGGCGCCATTCAAACTCGTGGTCAGGGCACGGATTCCATCGTTCATATCCTTGAGCGTCTCCTGACAAACTCACAGGCACCAAGTATATATAAGGGTCAGCCGAGTCAGCCGGGTCAGCAAGCCAGTCAAGCCAGGGTTCCGGGATTAGGGCCTAGGGTATACGTTTAAGGCCTAGCAATGATGTCGCAATGTCGCGGATCACTGTTGTTCGGAGTCCTTGCGTGCCCGGCATGCCATTGTCGGCACGGAGGCGGATGCTTTGGCTTTTGCTTTGGCTTTCGCCTTGCCTTTTGTATTTGCGGATACCTTGGAGTTGCCGCCGCCGCTGAGTCTCGATGGTCCCGGCCCGGCCGGCCGCAGCCCCACACTCGAGCCAGCAACACCGATGACGTTCAGACCTGCGAATCGTTTTCATCACAATTTCTAGCACTGTGGATGAGGATCACTCGTCAGTCGCTTCACTCTCAATTGTCCAATTCCTACTCCCGCCAGGCCGCCCGCCTTCCATAAGGTCGTCATCTTGCAATAGCTCAGCCACATCTTCCGCCTGTTGTTTTTTCATCTTCGCAATGGAGGCTTCGCACGGATGCTTGGAAGTCTCTCCCGTCATCTCCAGTTTGCTGGCCGCATCCTCACTCCACAGTAGTCTACGGTTTAGGAGTTTAGGGTTTCGGGTTAAAGGTTTCGGGTTTAGGGTTTAAGCTTTAGGGTTTAATCAAGCGAGGATCGACGCGGAGTCAAGCGGAATGAATACAAAATCCACTTATAACTTATATCAACTCCGAACTCCGAAGTCAGAACCGAAGCTATTGTTCTGTGCTGTGATACTGGAACTGAATCTTGCGCTGACGGTGTGCACAGCAATAATTGCAAACAAAATTCGTCGTACTCCGACACTCTGCTCTTGAGGCCCGTTGGCACCCATTGCACCCAGACCTTCAGCTCAGCTGCAGCACCCGCAATAGCAGCACAATACTCAAGCTACCAACCAACTACCTACTGACTCTGACAGCCGGACTGCCGGCACTATGCTAAGTTTCGCACGTAGTTGCCTGACGGTTGCCCGTCAGAGTCCAGTGTTTCCACTTGCTCTCGAGGCCATCGACTCAATCGAAAATCGTTGTCCCATTTTTTCTTGGCCCCTTCCTCCGAGAGTCCTTAACGGCACAATGACTCGATGCATCTATCCACCGATCATGCCACTCACACCGCCGATTCAGAAGAAGTTGAATTTCAAGCAAGCCGCTCTCGTAGGATGGAGCTTCTGTGGTATAGTATTTTATGAAGTCCTCCACCGTCAATGGACGGGCGTCCATTTGTCTCTCCTTCCGCAATCCCTTCACCTGGACTCGAGTCAAGGAACTAAAATCGAATGTCCTGCTGACTTTCCCACGACCCACGGGTGGGCATTCGTTGGAGAAGCTGCGAATGATCTCCAGATAGCCGTCCGGATTCTCCTTCATCATCTTCTTCAGGACATGGGCTTTGCCTGCTCGAGTAGCTTGATCCATCAACCGCTTCTCGTCCGGGAGGTGCTCTCCACACAACTGCACAGACCTGAAATTGCAAGCGGATCCTGACCCTGATGAGGGTTGCGATTTTGGGGGATCGGATCGTGATGTTTAATCAAGCGGCGCAGTTGGCCTGAACTTCGACTCCTTTCCACACAGGCCGCAAGGACAGGCAGACAACTTCAAGATCCCATTCCCATCGGCAGCCCCGCCAGCCCCGCTTGCTGGAAGGCAGTCGTTGTCGAGATTCAACATGCCGGGCCCGTCACTGCCGTCACCGTCACGGTTCAGGCGGCGCCGGCCGCCGGCTCAAGGTAAGTCCGACAAGTGGGCACGAATGCCCAAGATCACAAGATCACACGGTCATACAGTGACAAAGTGTCACCTGTTGATGCTAATGGCAGCAGAGCAGCAGAGCAGCAGTGGCGGGATGCAACTGATGCAATGCAATGCAACTAATGCAACATGATCCAACTCCAACACTGCTTTGCGCTGTCGCTCGCACTCACTTCCACGCACGAGTCAACTAACTCGCACACACACACAAACCACACACACACACACACACAAACTGACACACACACACACACACACGCTGACAGAGAGGAGGGAGTGAGGGAGGGAAGGAGGGAGGGAGGGAGGGAGGGTGGCGCGGGAGCGATAGATCCGATAGAGAGGAGTGAGAGGAGAGAGCGAGAGAGAAGAGAGACAGAGAGAGAGAGAGTGAGTGAGTGAGTGAGTGAGTGAGTGAGTGAGCGGCGAGTGAGTGTGCGAGTGTGCGAGTGTGCGAGTGTGCGAGTGTGCGAATGAGAGTGAGAGGAGTGAGAGTGAGAGTGAGAGTGAGAGTGAGAGTGAGAGTGAGAGAGTGGGAGAGTGGGAGAGTGGGAGAGTGGGAGAGTGAGAGAGCGAGAGCGTGAGAGTGAGAGGAGAGAAAGAGAGACAGAGAGAGAGAGAGAGAGAGAGATCAGGATATCAGCGATCAGCAAAAAAAAGGACACCTTTGCACAGGCTTGTCGGCTTGCTGCGGCTTGCTTGCCTTGCAGCAGTAAATCCGTGACTCCGNAGAGAGAGAGAGAGAGAGAGATCAGGATATCAGCGATCAGCAAAAAAAAGGACACCTTTGCACAGGCTTGTCGGCTTGCTGCGGCTTGCTTGCCTTGCAGCAGTAAATCCGTGACTCCGCCTACGTGGCTCTGTTCCACAGCGTCACACCTTCACTGATGCCCGACTGGCCGACCCTTGGCGGGCTCCCGATGAGAGAATTCTCGAAGGAGCTCCAAGTAACCACCGGGATTATCAACCTTCATCTTCTTCAGGACATGGGCTTGCTCAGCTCGGGTAGCTTCTTGCATCAACCGTTTGTTGAAGCCGATGTGCACAGCGCACAACGGCATCAACCTTGCCAACTGGACAGGACAAGTGACAAGTGACAAGTGATAAGTGGAGCTGGTTGTGATTGGGGGACGGGAATGGGATGCTTAGGCAAGTGGCACACCCTGCTTGAACTTGGCATCCTTTCTACAGATGCAACAACAGGTGGAGTTGGCAAGCGGTTGCGACTGGACGGCAACAGGACCGGTGGAATTCATGGCATCAGGAAGAGAGTTGAGCCTGCTCTAAACCACTCAGAAAGCACAGACGAAATTTCACCACTGCACATGTCTGCCACTGCAAGTCAGCAAAGAGGCCTGCCACAAGCCATCAGACACATGTCAAAACCGACAATCACAAATCCTTTTGGCACGCTGTCTTGCCGGTCAGCACTGACGATCGTTTCTGAACTCTGTTGCTTTCATCACGGCTCGCGGATCTGCACCAAGCAAAGGATACAAGCCCACAGCGCACCGATCACCGCACTATGCATGGCCTCAAATGACCCAGATTCCAAGACGCACATGAAAATCGACTTTTGTTGGGGGACTATAGGCTAGGGGCTAGGGCGGCTAGGGAAACCAATGCCAGGTCTGACCCACGAGAACTACGGAAGAGGGAGTGCGATGCATGTGAATTATTGACTGCGCTTGAATCAGCTCCTAAATCGCGATTTGAACTGCAGAGTCACTACAAGCCAATAATGGACACAAAGCCCTGATATCCAACTTTCGTGGGCTCATATTGAACATCGACTGAATGCCGGCCAATCACATTGCCAGCCAGTTTTCTCTTGGCTGTAGCTGAGAGTGGGGCATCTGTCCATGGCAAAACGAGGCCAGCGGCGTGCTGGGGAAATGTTGGCACTCCCATAACCGTGAGATGCTCCTGAATCCAGGCAACACGGTGTGTGCCGTTGCGCCGTTGAGTTGGCAACAGCTACAAAAACTTTGACAGTGACTGTGACTCGCCTCTGGCAAGAGCGCGCGCTCTTCCACAGCACCGGAGCCAGAGCCAGAGCTGGCATCCGACTCACCCAGGTTCAGCAGCCACATCATCCCTGTCCGAAGCAGCGTTGGCATAAGCCTGTTGCATATTGGATGTGAAGAGGGGTTTTGCGAAAGGTTGCATACCACAAATCTGGCGCCTCGGCTCGGTTGAAGAAAACTGAATGGCTTGCTACGAATGATTCTGCCCAATTTATCTGATCGCAACTCCAGATTTGCAGCAAGATACCGCTCCGCCGGTGTTTCTCAACTTTGTCCAGCTTCCTGTACTGATCAAGCCATAGCCGTTTCGCTCCTGAACTCCGTCTGCAACAGTTACCAGCCAGCCAGTGAACAACGACAACGACAACAAACCTTTCAGCCTCACTGAGATAAATTGAGCAATTCTACTGCCATCAATGTCAATAAAAGCCGAGACACCACCGAGAAGCTCTGTGAACGAAGATGTTCTCGACTTTGTTGCTCTGGTGGCTTCTCTCTGCCGTTCAGCCTCTACCAACTCCTGCACTCAAACTGCATCGAATTAGATTAATTAGTTGTTGTGGCATGGGGATCAGGTTTCGATTCGCCATGGGCAGATCATCGGACGCAACTCTCGATCGGTAAAGAAAGCAAACAATGATTCCCAGCTCAACCGGCCTCGGGCGCACAGTAGAAGGCAGAGCAATCCATTGTTGTTTGCATGAACAACTGCTTCAAGGTTCTCTGAAGATCAGCTTTTTCCAGAAATACAGACGAACGTCTCAGCAGGATTGTGTAGAGTCTGGGCCGTTTGCACGGCCACCCAAACTGCTCTGGTGAGAGCACTTGAGGAAACACATCGTACCAATCTCCCAAATAAGTCTGAAAGATCTCGACACCGAAGCGAGCTGTACACTCGTGTACGGCGATGTCCTCAGACAAAAGGTGTATGATACCACAGTGCACACGCATCTTCAAAATTCACAGTCCCAGACACAGGACGTGTGTGGAGGATCTCACTGATAAATATTGCCAGTGCTGTTGACGATGGCCCAAGCAGGCCCATTCGTGCTCCTGGAAGATGCATTGAAAACAACAGCCGCTTGCAGAGCTTGGAAGAAGTGGCAAGTAAGCTGATGAAAACCCCATCCTATCTGGCTCACATCAACGCACACCGTGCCACCGGCATACAATGTCAGGACCTTTTCTTGCCGTTGGCCCACAATGTCCAGGCCCATGTGACCCAGCGGAGTGGCACACTCCTTTGCCAACGACTCCATCTATCCCAACTCTGGCGTGTGGCTCGGCTCAGCTATCCCTCCCAGAATCCCTACATCTAATGGTTACCGAATGTGCCTCGTGGCCTTTCATGCTGCACTTACCCACACTTCTCCAAGCACTGATGTCGCGCAAAGCGGACATGAAGCGGGACAGCAGCAATATACCATAATCTGCCATCAGTTGCCTGCCCGATGCCGATGTTTCATCAATGTCTTCACCTGCGATGCGAGCGTGCCCGGTGGAACGGAATGCTGCCCGTTTTTTGGCTTAGGGTTTAGGGTTTAAGGGTTCAGGGTTAACGGTTTGGGATTTATAAGCTTTAAGGTTTAGAAGGCTTAAAAGGGTTTAGTGTTTAGGGTTTAACCCCAACGAACCCACGAAAAGGGTGTCCGGTGGAACGGAATGCTGCCCGTTTTTTTTGGCTTAGGGTTTAAGGGTTCAGGGTTCAGGGTTTAGGCTATATAAGGTTTAAGGTTTAGAATGCTTAAAAGGTCTTAGTGTTTAGGGCTTCACCCCAACGAACCCCCGAAAAGGGTGCCCGGTGGAACGGAATGCTGCCCATTTTTTTTNGTTTAGGCTATATAAGGTTTAAGGTTTAGAATGCTTAAAAGGTCTTAGTGTTTAGGGCTTCACCCCAACGAACCCCCGAAAAGGGTGCCCGGTGGAACGGAATGCTGCCCATTTTTTTTTAGACTTAGGGTTTAGGGTGTAAGGGTTCAGGGTTCGGGTTTTAGGGTTAGGTTTAAGGTTTTAGTGTTTAGGGCTTAACCCCAACGAACCCCCGAAAAGGGTGCCCGGTGGAACGGAATGCTGCCCATTTTTTTTTTAGACTTAGGGTTTAAGGGTTCAGGGTTCNTAACCCCAACGAACCCCCGAAAAGGGTGCCCGGTGGAACGGAATGCTGCCCATTTTTTTTTTAGACTTAGGGTTTAAGGGTTCAGGGTTCAGGGTTTAAGGTTTAGAAGGCTTAAAAGGGTTTAGTGTTTAGGGCTTAACCCCAACGAACCCCCGAAAAGGGTGCGCGGTGGAACGGAATGCTGCCCATTTTTTTTAGACTTAGGGTTTAGGGTGTAAGGGTTCAGGGTTCGGGTTTTAGGGTTTAGGTTTAAGGTTTTAGTGTTTAGGGCTTAACCCCAACGAANTAAGGGTTCAGGGTTCGGGTTTTAGGGTTTAGGTTTAAGGTTTTAGTGTTTAGGGCTTAACCCCAACGAACCCCCGAAAAGGGTGCCCGGTGGAACGGAATGCTGCCCATTTTTTTTTTTAGACTTAGGGTTTAGGGTGTAAGGGTTCAGGGTTCGGGTTTTAGGGTTTAGGTTTAAGGTTTTAGTGTTTAAGGCTTAACCCCAACGAACCCCCGAAAAGGGTGCCCGGTGGAACGGAATGCTGCCAATTTTTTTTTTAGACTTAGGGTTTAAGGGTTCAGGGTTCAGGGTTTAAGGTTTAGAAGGCTTAAAAGGTTTTAGTGTTTAGGGCTTAACCCCAACGAACCCCCGAAAAGGGTGCGCGGTNGGGTTCAGGGTTCAGGGTTTAAGGTTTAGAAGGCTTAAAAGGTTTTAGTGTTTAGGGCTTAACCCCAACGAACCCCCGAAAAGGGTGCGCGGTGGAACGGAATGCTGCCCATTTTTTTTAGACTTAGGGTTTAGGGTTTAAGGGTTCAGGGTTCAGGGTTTAAGGTTTAGAAGGCTTAAAAGGTTTTAGTGTTTAGGGCTTAACCCCAACGAACCCCCGAAAAGGGTGCGCGGTGGAACGGAATGCTGCNGGTTCAGGGTTCAGGGTTTAAGGTTTAGAAGGCTTAAAAGGTTTTAGTGTTTAGGGCTTAACCCCAACGAACCCCCGAAAAGGGTGCGCGGTGGAACGGAATGCTGCCCATTTTTTTTTTTGACTTAGGGTTTAGGGTGTAAGGGTTCAGGGTTCGGGTTTTAGGGTTTAGGTTTAAGGTTTTAGTGTTTAGGGCTTAACCCCAACGAACCCCCGAAAAGGGTGCCCGGTGGAACGGAATNTCGGGTTTTAGGGTTTAGGTTTAAGGTTTTAGTGTTTAGGGCTTAACCCCAACGAACCCCCGAAAAGGGTGCCCGGTGGAACGGAATGCTGCCCATTTTTTTTTTAGACTTAGGGTTTAGGGTTTAAGGGTTCAGGGTTTAAAGTTTAGAAGGCTTAAAAGGTTTTAGTGTTTAAGGCTTAACCCCAACGAACCCCCGAAAAGGGTGCCCGGTGGAACGGAATGCTGCCCATTTCTTTTGAGACTTAGGGTTTAGGGTGTAAGGGTTCAGGGTTCGGGTTTTAGGGTTTAGGTTTAAGGGTTTAAGGTTTATAGGGCTTAACCCCAACGACCCCCCGAAAAGGGTGCCCGGTGGAACGGAATGCTGCCCATTTTAGAGTTTAGGGAATCCCCACTGCCACCAAGGCTTAGGGTTAGGTTTTAGGGTTTAGGGTTAGGGTTTGGGGTTTAGGGTTCGGGGTTTAGGGTTTAGGGTTTAGTGTTTAAGGTTTAGGGTTTAAAGTTTAAGGTTTAGGGTTTCACGGCTCGGGTGAATTAAGCTTTTCGAATTTCAGAACACCTCACCATCACCGTCGCCCATTAAAAAACTTAATTCCCACGGCGCGGGGGACTTAAGTTATTTTTCAAATTTCAAACCGCCAAACCACCACTCGTCAAAAACTTAATTCCCACGGCTCGGTGGAATTAAGTTTTTAGAATCTCAGAACACCACACCACCACCCATTAAACAAACTTAATTCCCCCGGCTCGGTGGAATTAAGATTTTTTTCAAATCTCAAACCATCACACCACCACTCGTCAAAAACTTAATTCCCACGGCTCGGGGGAATTAAGTTTTTAGAATCTCAGAACACCACACCACCACCCATTAAAAAAACTTAATTCCCCCGGCTCGGGGGAATTAAGTTTTTTTTCAAATCTCAAACCATCACACCACCACTCGTCAAAAACTTAATTCCCACGGCTCGGGGGAATTAAGTTTTTCGAATCTCAGAACACCACACCATCACCGTCGCCCATTAAAAAACTTAATTCCCACGGCGCGGGGGACTTAAGTTATTTTTCAAATTGCAAACCGCCACACCACCACTCGCCAAGAACTTAATTCCCACGGCTCGGGGGAATTAAATTTTTCGGATCTCAGAACACCACACCACCACCCATTAAAAAACTTAATTCCCATGGCTCGGGGGAATTAAGTTTTTCGAATCTCGGAACACCACACCACCACCCATTAAAAAACTTAATTCCCACGGCTCGGGGGAATTAAGTTTTTCGAATCTCAGAACGCCACACCACCACCCATTAAAAAACTTAATTCCCACGGCTCGGGGGAATTAAGTTTTTCGGATCTCAGAACACCACACCACCACCCATTAAAAAACTTAATTCCCACGGCTCGGGGGAATTAAGTTTTTAGAATCTCAGAACACCACACCACCACTCGTCAAAAACTTAATTCCCACGGCTCGGGGGAATTAAGTTTTTCGAATCTCACAACACCTCACCACCACTCGCCAAAAACTTAATTCCCAAGGCTCGGGGGAATTAAGTTTTTCGAATCTCAGAACACCACACCACCACCCATTAAAAAACTTAATTCCCACGGCTCGGGGGAATTAAGTTTTTCGAATCTCAGAACACCACGCCACCACTCGCCCAAAACTTAATTCCCACGGCTCGGGGGAATTAAGTTTTTCGGATCTCAGAACACCACACCACCACCCATGAAAAAAAAAACTTAATTCCCACGGCCCAGGGGAATTAAGTTTTTCGAATCTCAGAACACCACACCACCACCCATTAAAAAACTTAATTCCCCTGTGACAACTTTAATTCCCCTACAAAACCTTTATTTCCCCTGGGAAAAACTTAATTCCCCTGGGAAAAACTTAATTCCCCTGCGAAAAACTTAATTCCCCAGACTCGGGGGAATTAAGTTTTGAGGACCAATCTCTATGCATCGATTTGGGTGAAAAGCTATCAATATTGATTGGTTTTGCTTGGTAGGTCACAGTTTTTTCATATAAATTCCAGGCGTCACCCTACAAAAAAGCACCAATATTGATAACTTTTCACCCAAATCGATGCATAGAGATTGGTCCTCAAAACTTAATTCCCCCGAGTCTGGGGAATTAAGTTTTTCGCAGGGGAATTAAGTTTTTCGCAGGGGAATTAAGTTTTTCNTTAAGTTTGTTGCAAGGGAATTAACTTTTCCGCCAGGGAGTTAAGTATTCCGCAAGGGACTAGGGATTTGGCACAGAGCAATAAGCACTTGAGTTGGTAACTCAGGCATTGAATGAAAATTTACAGGAAAGGCTGGACGTGTGCTAAGTGGTTGCGGATGGGGATAGGAAGCACAAGGCCGGAGCTGAACCAACAAGTCAGGAGAAACCCTTAGAAAGTTGATGCCTGAACGACTCAATCACAAGGCTGTTTGGCCTTGCAGGAGAGTTTGCAACTCCATAGTCGTTGAAGCCCGAATTTTGTCCAGGCGTTGTTGCATCTCTGGAGTAACTCTCTCCAGCAAATCTCCAAACACATGCAGCGGCCTCACATCCTGCGACGTATTTGCAGAAAGGGGACAGCGAAGGCAGGCATGCAAGAGTGCAGAATCCGATTCGATGTCCTTCTGCAAACCACACAAGACCTTCTGGCATGTGCAGTCGATATCAGAAGCCGATGCTGTGATAAGCTTTGGCATATCTGCATTCTCATTTGCTCCTAAGATGTGACTGATGTGACATCATCATCAGCGATCCAGTAACGGTCCTGACTCCTGACGGTGTCACGTCGAAGTTTGTTAGGCATGTCGATATGTCCACCTCCTACACCTGGCAAATAGCATCAGCAGCGTTACGAAACTGCACATATATACAAAGCCCAGCCACCTGATTCATCATTTGATATGCCCGCATGTCTCATCATTGATTGGAGTTGTCGGTGGAGTGTTGCTCCAGCAGTCCCAAGGCCACTAAATGTGTCGAAGAGACGCAGTCGAACACTGGCTTTACCCAAGTTGTTCTGAAACAAGTGCCGTAAGCCTGCATCGGCCATCAACTTCGTGGCGTGTATTTCACTCCAACGGAATAGTTCAGCCAGTTCGCCTGGACCCTGTGGCACATCATCCCCCAGAACCTGAATCACTGTGTCACTGTGCGTGACAGCAAAAATGGTTGACTGGTTGACTACCACGCATGCAACGGCAAAGGCTCTGGGTCGAAGCTTCATGGCTTTAGAGGGCCTAGGAACGACTTCCAGAGTATCGTCCGATTCTGTCTCCTTCACAGTCACACGCACACAATCGCCATCTGTATCTCCAGGTGCATTATCCGCTGCAGCTGTCATGTATGACGTCGATGACGATGTGGCTGATTCTGATTCCTTCGGTGCAACTTGTGGGGACACACCGCCGTCACCTCCGCGTGGACTCCGTGAGCGCTCTCGGGCGATCGAGGAGTCAATCAGTTCCGAACTCGGGTCATCATTGTGGCTAACAGCCAGGTCATCATTGTCGCTAACAGCCATGAGGCTATCAACATGAACACTGACAACTCCTAGGAATGTACATTCACTGATGCAAAACTGGCTCGACTCGTGCTGCCGAAACGATGCTGATGCTATGATGTGAACCCATAGGCCGATAACCTGTTATTAGCCTGTTATGAACAATAGAAGCGCATTTCCATTCAACGATGCACAACACAACTCACAACTACTGACTCGGCTGACTCGGCTCGTTCTGACTCGTTCTTGCCGAAACGATGCTCTGATGTGAAATGTTACGCTTGTATCACACTGCACAGCTCTTGCGATCCTGCCCGGTGGCACTAACGTACAGAAGAAAAGAAACTCAGTCATGTGCAATGTGCTTCTGCAGTCCTGCATGTTGCTCCTGCGCGAAATGCGTGACTTGTGACAAAATCTAACATGCACATACATTTTTCGAAATCGCACTGTGACTCGCGGCGGCATGCTGGAGTCGAGCTTGCTTCAGATGCCTGGTCATGTTTCATACAATGACTGCATGGGTAAAGCGACAGCACACACGCACGGACCCGCAGTTCCACATTCAACAGTCTTAGCAAACAAGTCGCTTTGCAATATACCACGAACTTCCAAACCGCCACCAAGATGCATGCCACACCTGGGAATGATTGTGCTGGAGGTCAATTCGAAAGCTCAACGGCTCAATATCATTAACATCATTACTTCAAATCAGTCTGAGTTGCCGCAAGAATGAACTCATCGAGGACCTCCACGGTATAGAAGCAGTGGCTCGCATTCTGGAGCAGGCCACTCATCATTGGAGTTTACCGCATACACGGCTACCGTCCACCGAGTATAGCCTAGGTGACGGGTGAACGTTGCCACTAAAGCACGAGCGAAAGCACGTGCCTTCCGGAGGCGACGGTACGATATTGCAAAGTTGAGCGGGTGCAGAATCTGTGTATCGCTGCGCGACAGAATGACAAGGAACCGAACCATGGCTTGCCCTAGCACGCTGCATGCATACAGTCACATACAGGCATGACTGACATGCTCTTCGCAGTTTGCTATCAAGGACCCTGCATTGAGCATCGCCCCAGAGCAGACAGCTGAAGCCGCAAGCACATGGATGTGGTCATGTCAACTGACACACAAAAGAGTTCCGTGTTGGTTACGGGTCAGGCCGCAAACGATAAGAGGCAACGATCACTTGTCACTCATTTTGACCTTTGTCGAATTGTTGAAAGCTCGGACATCACAGTCGCAGATGAAAGGTGACAACCAGTTGGTCAAGTCGCACAAATAAACATGTCATGGCCTCCTCCGATCCTCCGATAAACAACCAGGTTGAGGCATTACTGTCGAGGTTGAACACGAGCTTCGCAATCCGTGTCCTTGGCTGCTGAGATATCATTTAGAGGCATATTTCAAATCATCGGCACGGGCTTCAAGCTGCTCGAAGCAGAGACACCTCTCTACCCTCCATGCAGAGCCCCATGCAATGTCGACGGCGGTTCCCAGAGGTTCCGCCAACCACTGTAACCAACTGGCATGTTTCAAGGATGAAGTGCTGCACATTCGGTCCGGATCGAGGTCTCAAGCCTGAGTTCATCACAGTTTTATGTTTGCATTACCACACAGAAAGTGCAATTCGTTGCAATCGAAAAACTCTTCTGCCGTCCCGAGCTCAGCGGCTTCCATTGGCGGGTTCTCGGCAAGGGTGGGACATTGCACATTGCCACAGAGTCACAAGGTCGCCGCTGACAAGACAAGTAACCGCCAAAACATACCAAAACGTTACCCATGGTGCCCTGATGACTGGTGTAAACGCAAACAAACTGTGATATGATGTAAGACAGTAAGACACTGCAACTGCCAACAGGGTGCGTAAAGCACATGTCGCCGGCGGAGCTGTTCGGGGGTTTCGCCGTCGTTGGGAGTGAGGCGAATGCCTGCCCGTAGAATGTCTGTCTGTCAGTCTATCAATAGGATCATGGATTGCCTTGTCAAAGCCCGTGCCCGTGCCTTCAAGAATCCAACGACGGAGTCTGTTTGCCACTGTGAGCTGGTCAGGGCGATTAGTCTGTATGGATTTACGGCAGCGCACCATGCCTTTGGCACCTTGATAGCAGTGAATGGGACACTGGACCCAGTATGTGGGAACCACAAAGTCGTTCCTCAAAACAATCTGCCATTCGTACTTCTCGGAACCACGTATGTGAATGGTGGTTGATGCATACTTGGATGATGATCCACCGGCATTGTGGTCACCGGCTTGGTTTGGGTCTGGAGCCTGGCCAGTCTCGTGGTCGCCGCCCTGGCCCGCCCGAGCCCGACTGCCAGCGTTGGAAGTCGCTGCTGTGCGTCTACGGGCAGTAGATGACGACGCCGCCTCTGCCCCTGCATCCGGTTGGTCCGGCGGTGCCTCCGAAAAATTGGAGGGACGCTTCGATGTTTTGTCTTTTTTTGGAGGACGTGGCTGCGGTTCGACAGGAGCGTTGGCAGGGTCTGGAGCAGCGGCATCGCCGCCGTCTTCCATGCCTGCCACTGCCGGCCCCCCGGCCGATTCAAGAAGACATGCTGACATGCGGGTATGTGAAAGACCATGCGCACAGGCCGCACAGACTTGGAAAAAACACCACCGTCACCAGCACGACATGTCTCGTAGTGCAACCCAGAGACCTGGTTCTTCCTCAAGCTCGTACGTGGCATTCGAAGACCTCCCCAACAATTGTTTATAGAACTCTTTGGGCTGATTGGGCAAGATGCGCTGCAGCTGCTCGTCGGTAGCTTTCAGAATAGTGGAGTAGTACCTGGCACAGGACACCGTATTGACTTGTACAAGGATCAGGTACAGCACACGAGTGCTGTGACATCACTGCGCCACACATCGCAGAAGACTCAGACGACCACAGGACCACAGGCTTTCGGCTTTCAGGTGTAGCAAACTACACCTACATAGCCTACACATTAGATGAAATTCATTAAATCATTCAGGGACACAGTGCGCATTTCCACGGCAGAACTGATTGCACCCCAGAGCCTCCACCTGAAACTCTCGCAACAAAAACAGCCAACATCGACATGTGCAGCACAGTCACGCTTCCAACTGCAAATGCGCCAAAGCATGCAAGCCCCGGTGCTTCAGCCCAGTGAAATCTTTCAAGCAAAGCAGGTAGGACTTGAATGGAAGATGTTTTTCAGACACATAAAAGGGTTGCGGCTGGATGGCTGTAGGAGCTTCAGAAACTGTCTTAGACTTGGAAGTGGAAGTAGTGTCCCGCTGCCGCCATCCCTCCTTGCGCAGATCCGCCATGAGCTCAAACAGGGATTTCTCATCGTCCGGCACATGGGAGCGCACAAAGTCTTTTATGGCTGAGACCTCCGTGAGTTCTTTGCCGGAAACCAGCATGTCGCTGGCGGCTGAAGATAGAACGAAGCTGCATGGTCCTACTTCCGAGATCATACTCATTTGCACGAGCTCTCGGGCAACTTCTGCTTGAGCATGCTTCAAATACATCCCAGAACCACCTGGTTGCGCACCCTGTTCTGCGAGATGCAAAAGAACGGCCGTCTCATCCATTTGCATCAAAACACTGCTTTTGAGGCAACATGAGGACTAACAGCTTGAACTCGGCACAGCACATTGCTGCATTTATATCATGTCGTAAGTGCTGCAAACCGATGAAACGAATTCCGGTCCAGGTGAAGACAAGGTTCAGCAGGGACAAGTCTGGATTCGTTGTAGGGTCGATCAACGTGACAAGCCGCACAGATCTCCAAACCCGCGCGACTTCCAAGCATCGGGTGAAGTCTCTTGCTGCACGAGGGTCACGTCGGCACATCTCAGTCCTAGTGAACAGCAGCAGAGGCAAAAACAGAATTCATGAATTCATGCACGACTGCATGACCAGACCGGACGTCATAAACAGATATGACTGCTACTCACAACAAAAAAGCTGTAGGCCCACAAACAAGCTTGTGAATCTCAGGCATCCAAGGTTCAGACCCAAAGCAAAAATCCCTCCAGTTGTTGATCCGGTCGCCACGACAACACACGCAAGGCCGTCTCCCCTGTCTCTTGTCTGACGGACTGCATGTTTCTGAATTATACAATCAGCCTCGCGAAGTTTCAGGTCGCCTTGCAGCGTGTGTTTCGCCATGTTGCTTGAAACAACTGAAAAAAACATTCGTGTTGCAAACTTTGCGGAAGGATTTCTGTCCCGGGCGAGGGTTGGGCCATCACCTAGCATCTTGTCCATTTGCTGTACTCCCGTTCCGATGGTGAGTGATTCACCTGTGTCAGGATGGCGGACATATTCTCGTTCCTCTTGCCCCGCAGTTCCAAACTCTGTTGTCTCATGGGGCCCACATTCATCCTGCAGCGGCTGATGGCATGGTGAACCGATTTCACGGAAGCCACTGGTTCTGCTTCGCGATGCCGCTGATGTGATTTCGGCATCTGCAAATCGCTTGCCTCAAATCTGACGTCTCCAGAAAATATTTATTTAGTGCCCAAGCCCCAGGTCTATCCACCGGACACCGGCCTTGAACAACAGATCTCAATGGAAGGGCGATGCGCCGCATCATATCAACGTCAGGCATCTCAATGGAAAACACCAAACCGTCATCTGATGCAGCTACCTGCAAAATGTGAGTTGAATGACAAGAACTGACAAGAACAATCACCGACAAGGCTGCCAAGTCATATCTCGATATTCGGCAAAGTCTACATGTCTTTGTTTGTTTCCACTCCCGATGTCACAGTCAGACAAAGACACTTGCATCAAATGTTTGACCAACAGCTCGATGGACAGAACCTTTTTCTTGGTGTCTTTCGTGTCATCGCCTTTGTCCTTCGCCTCGGCTTGAGCCACTGAACCCCGGTTCCCCCCTAAGATGATGGCCCTCTCACTGATGGCCTGAAGAGAACCTGGCTTATGCAGTTTTCCTACTGCTAGCGAGCGAGTGTCCAGCTCCAGGCTGAGTCTGGACGTGTCAGCATGTTTCTGCGAGATGGTGTCTCTGTATAGAAGATTGGCGGCTTCTCTGAGGTCCTGCAGCGCAAGTACCTGGGCAGCATCGATCCCAAGTAGCCTGGCCACGAGAATCTTGAACCCATTGGCCGTCTCGATCTGATAATACTCATCGGTGATATGCTGCAGGACCTGCACTTTTGGAACTGCAGCCAAAAGGCGGAATGAACAAGAATTCCNCCTGGCCACGAGAATCTTGAACCCATTGGCCGTCTCGATCTGATAATACTCATCGGTGATATGCTGCAGGACCTGCACTTTTGGAACTGCAGCCAAAAGGCGGAATGAACAAGAATTCCTGCGCATGCTCCCATGTCGTCCGGCCCGGTAAGTCAGGAGTCAGGAGTTACACTACAGGTCACCGTGTCACCAATCAGCATTCCCCAAAGTCGCATGTCACAACACAAGGTCATAAAGCCTAGCCTAAGGGCCTAACTGCAGCCTAACACCAGCCTAACACATCCCCAAGCCCGCTTGTCGCCTGCGGAGTACGCCGAAGCTGGTCGCATAATGTCTTGTATCTCAAATCGAAGCTGACGGTGCTGCTT
>BGNK01005405.1:23401-33567 GCA_003297005.1 Symbiodinium sp. clade A Y106
GGTAGTAGTACTAGTAGTAATAGTAACAGCACTAGACCATCTAGCAAAGCCCGGAGGCGATTGGACGCAGCGGTGCTTCATCGTTGCGCAGGCCGCTGAAATTCGCATCTAAGAAGCGTTTGGACTGCAAGTGCTGCCAACCGGAAAACTCGTTGTCAAACAGCCACAGCGCTCGAGCGGCCACATGTTTAACTGTCAAGTCATGATTGGATGCCAACCCTATGAGAAGCCAAGGCAAGTGCTGCCAGAATCCTAATTTGCTTGTCAACTCCGCAGCCAACAGGGATCTTGAAGCGTCCCATGCTTGCTGCAGCTCAAGCTTCTGCGATGCGACATGCACTTTGGCGACATGAATTGCAATGTGCCTGGACGCACTTTCAAGCAATTGCTGCAGCTTGCGCATCGCAAGACCGGAAGCGAGCTCGGGGCCACGGCATCCACGCCGGCCACACTGAGAGATCTCGGCTGGTAGGGGCTTTTGACGAATCCCTGCTCGTGACCGCAGCTGATGGCACAGGAAGAGGTCGCCGTGACAACCTGTCAAGAGCCAAATTGGAGTTTCTATTTTAGTGAGGGGGGACCCTTTAATATGAGAGAGAGAAAGAGAGAGAGAGAGAGAGAGAGAGCGAGCGAGAGAGCGAGAGAGCGAGAGAGCGAGAGAGCGAGAGAGCGAGAGAGCGAGAGAGCGAGAGAGCGAGAGCGAGAGAGAGCGAGAGGGAGAGGGAGAGGGAGAGGGAGAGGGAGAGGGATTAGGTCATGCTGGAACGGTGGTCTTGAAAAACCAAAAACCATTGCTTGGCCAGGCTAACTAAGCTAAGCAATTCAAGCAACTGCATCCTTCACAAAAGCGCCCGATGTACTCTGCTTGGTAAGAGACTTCGCACACCATGGAATTCACCGCCCAAAACAAAGATGAAGTTAGTGCCTCATGTGTGCGCTGCATATTGGGCCTCGACTCACACGGTCGGTCGACTTGCCGACCACACTAGCACGCGCANTCGCACACCATGGAATTCACCGCCCAAAACAAAGATGAAGTTAGTGCCTCATGTGTGCGCTGCATATTGGGCCTCGACTCACACGGTCGGTCGACTTGCCGACCACACTAGCACGCGCAACAGTTCTGCCAAGAAACCCAGTGAACTCGTCCTCTGCACCAGCTGGCATTCGATCATCTGTGCCCTTCGCCTTGATGCCCTTCTGCATGAGCCGGAGGTCCCAGTATCGCCGCAGAACATGCTCGATGCTGCTGATCTTAGAGTTATCTTAATCTTAGTAATCTTAATCTTCGCTACTGCCGATTCGCGCTGCCGTGCCGCAANGCATGAGCCGGAGGTCCCAGTATCGCCGCAGAACATGCTCGATGCTGCTGATCTTAGAGTTATCTTAATCTTAGTAATCTTAATCTTCGCTACTGCCGATTCGCGCTGCCGTGCCGCAAGAGCGGCATGGCGTTCAGAATCAGAAGGTTGCCAGCTGTAGTTACACATCACATCCCTGCAGCCCGACGGCCTTGATACAAAATTTCGCAAGGTGCTCCCACCGCAATGATTTCAGTGTCGCCGACCAGCGTTTCAGGGCATCGGCATCTGCTGGCAACACACCGCCGTGGCTTAGCATTATGCACCGGTGCAGAAACTGCTCCCGAGTCGTCGTGCTGACCAGGAATTTCTCTACGGCCCGAAGATCTGAAAGGAAAGAAGGCCACCTCGTAGCTCAGTGACAAATCCATCATGTGGTCTGTCTACTCAACTGGTCAATGTCAAGATTCCAAAAGACTACAGCCAAAGCATCTGAGACTCTGAGGCATCTTCTCGAGGGCTGCATGCATGGTGTTATCACAGTCATGTTTTATGCCAGGGATCCTGAAGCTGTTTGGAAACCTCGGCAGGGTCGATTCGCGGTAAGTTTGCAACACGCCAATCAGAGCCTGTACCCTGGAGACAGTCCTTGCATGCCACGAAACAAGGAGTCCATACGATCTGCGGGCACTGGCCCGGCCATGTCGTCAGCTGAAGCTTGAGGCATTCCTTCAGGAGGGGATTCGGCCTCGACCACTTCTGCCATTCTTGACAAATCTTCCTCCTCCAGCAAGTCTGAGGCAGGAGCAGAAGCAATCGCCTTGAATGAGCCAACGGCAAAGGACACAGCACCCAGCAAGGATATGGGCAATGTCATGAACTGTGAAGAACTGGAACACATCAAGGGCCTGAAGAGGCGGCTGCGACGACGCTGGCAGCGCTGAAGCAGCTTGCTCCTTATAGAGCTCCACGAAATTCAACGCCGGCGCGGCAGCAATGCCAAACTCCACTCCTTTGAACTGAATTTATTTTGACAATGCCATATGTACTTGGCACTGTGTCTGCATAAGTCTGCACAAGTACAGCCTCTTCAACGTGACATGGACGTCTGGGGCCCGCACCTTTGTCGGTAACTGTACTGATCACACTTTCCCGGTATGCTTGCATATTGTCGTGTCCAACTTCGAGCGTCAGACAGTGCAGCAGAGCACTGACCTTGTCGGGCAGCTTCGTCGAGCCTGCAACACCGCAGTGCAGCTAGTGACTAGTGACCCTTAAACATAAAATCCGCAGACCACAGACGGAAACATGCGACATCCAGCAAATGTCAGACCTGGGGGCCTCCGGCCAACCTGGGCCCAAGACACTACAAAGGACTACGGAATGTCATCGTCCTGAATTTCGTAGCCCTCCCGAATGCCGAAACACAACAGCCAGCCGTCGAACACTTACAAGGTGACAGGAGCGACTACGGTATTCAAGTGACCCCGCCTCTACCCAGAGTGATCGGTGGCAGCAAACGATCTTGCAAAGGTTTTGGCACAGGCAACTTGAACTCTTGAACTGCGGCAGCCAGTTCCTCATCAAGAACGTCCGTCACGTCTGTGTCAGCGGCGGCGCTATTCGCAATCGCCGGAAAATTGTAGATCGATTGAATAACTTCATTCGTTGCTTTGGATACCAATATCGGCATATCCGAGTTATCATCCAAGATAGTAGCCTTCTGTGCCTGGTCTTGGAAAGCTTTGAAATTCATAACTCCATCCTGCTTCCTGTGGCCGGACAGGACACTCGAACAACCGTGGGAGTGGGAGGTGACTGAGGTGACAGACAGGAAAGCCAGGAGCGACGACGGCCGGATACGGCCGGTGAGCTACAGTTCAGCCACTTGACACTTGACTGAAATCATGATCAAGGATTCACAGTGTGCCAACCCGACCGGGTCCTGAGCGTGAACTCCTCACATAGCAGGTACTCCTTCTTGCGCTCGGACGAATCGTAGCCTCGAGAAGCAGACGCAGCAGGCAGCAGATTGCAAGCAGCACGTAGTAATGTAGTTCAAGTGCAAACTGCATGGCCGTGCCACAAAAGACCATGCCAAAGGCACACAGCTGGACGAACACATTGTCAAACATCCCGGGCGTGTTCCACTCACGTCGTCTACTGGCCATGTGAACAGCATCGATCTTCATCTTCGCACGAGAAATTGTCGGTGATGATGGCAAAGTAGTGGCTTTAGCATCTCGTTCATTCAGGCCCAGCAAGGCTGCGCAACTTGAAATCACGTCTTTCAGTCTGACAGTACTGCGCAACGACATGGACCTCGAACCGACAGCTGCTAAACACTGCTAAGTTATACTGTTATACTTATACACTGACATGAACCGGCTTGCCGAACTCATACAGTATACTCTCAAGAGTCTCAAGTGACTCTCGAGCGGTTTGCTCAGCTTGCGGTTGTCGCAGGCACTACATGGTTTAAGGTAGATTCCTTAATTGTATTGGGATCTCGGGGTCCTTGACCTTATAAACCGTAAAACACACCATAATCCCAAACCCTTAACCCTAAACCCTAAAACCAAAATCCTGAATCCTTAACCCTGAACCCTTACTAAACCCTAAACTCACTCACTCTTTCTGCTATGGTTTCGGAACATGGAGCTTCAGCGGCTGGGACCATATTCCGAACCTTCCTAATTACTTCCTACTCTAGCCAAGCTAGTCTAGCTACACTACCTACCTTGCCTACCCTACTTACCCTACCTACACTATCTACTCTATCTACCCTGTGCTTGCCCTACAATCTACCGACCTCGCGCCCTGCCTAGTTTAGGGTTTGGGGTTTAGGGATTTCTACCCTACCTAGTCCAAATCTGCCGACCTCCTGCCCCAACGTCCAGATTAAAAATCGCCAACGCGGCACAGATCAAGGTGCTTCACCAGATGCGGCAACGAATACGCAGGCCGCCCTGTAATTGGTTGGATGAAGGCTGATGCGTTGGCAGGCTTGGCTTCGGAAGCCAGGTTCAACAGTCTGTGCATGTCCTGCCGTTCAGATTGAAGCGCACGCTCGTGCCGACGTAGCATTTTTTGCAGCAACTTATTGCAGTACTGCAGTCTTGCAGTCACTTGGAGTCACTTGCAGTCTTGCAGTGCAGTCCTGACGCAAGTTCAAGAGCCCGCGGACACTTCGCCCGAAATCGTTCAGGAAACCGTGCGGCAGATGGGCTACGTTTGCATGCAGCACAGGCGCAATCTCTGTCAACATCTGTTGCAAGAGCTTGACTTCGTCAAACCATGACAGCAGACATTGTTTCTCGATGACCACGGAGCGATCGTGCAACATCACATCCCTCGCCTTGGCCAGAGTTTGTTTGATGGCGCCACAGAATACTAGCTAAGAAAAGACCAGGAATTCAATGACAGCCCGCGCGGCCTGCCTGGACCCAGCTGCCACAGCCGCAGCCACACTGCCAGCGACCTGAAGTGCGACGGCGAGCGAAAGACGACGCTCAGCACGAAGGCACCAGCTTGCCCGAAGCCCACCTGTCGGGCGATGAATCAAGCCCAGCGCCCAGCGGCTGCCAGCGGTCTGAAGTGCGATGTGATGGACAAAGTGATATACTTCGTGCAGGAAAGCTGCGGCTCGCCCAAGGCTCCCGCCTGTCCCAAAAAGCGGAAGCAATCCCCATGAATGCATGTTACAAAGCGAGCCATACAATCAGTCAGACATGCAAGAATGGCCACGGCAATGCTTGGCACTTGCATGGGCAACAATTGGCACTGTGCATGCGAATCCGATGACATGTGAAGTGGTAACACTAAGTCTAAGTGGTATCATGCAATGCAGCACTAAATCATCGAAACCCCGAAACCCTTAACGCTGGCGGCTGGCACTAAATCGACTCGAAACTTACCCCAACTTAGCCGGACAGGGCGCTAGAAGTTTGCGCCGGCAGGCGAAACACTGTGAAACATATGGCGGCCGGGGTGGGGCTCAGGAAGACGCCCAATGGCCCACGTCGTTTTCGAACAAGCTTGGCAACACATTAGCGAGACTATCGCAAGCGACAAAGGATAAACTCGCATGCCGCTCACGTTCCCGGATGGCCACCTTCGAAACCTGGACCGGGCTTTGCTCACTTTGCTCACCCAGGGCTCAGACGAGAAGTCGAAGTTGTCGAAACGTCGCCAAGATGCCGGATGCAACGCCGAAGTGAAGAGACCTGATGATGCTGCAGCCATCATGCAATGTGGCCCGTGCAACACAGGGGCAGAAGCCAAGGGGCGAATCAGCACTTCAAGCTCAGTTATATTGTTTGCTGAACCATATGGAGTCAAGAATTCAATGGCGTCCCATCAATTACCAAGGCACATAGAGAATGAAGCCACACCGGATACATACAGACATAAAAAGATTGCCACACATCGTCGTCGCCCGACCCAAAATCTCAGATACCTCGTTTGCCAACATGCAATAGAACTAAAGTTGCGATTGAGACACACGAGACGACATGCCGAGGTTCCAGCCGAGCTGCCATTCCACATGGGAGCTTGGCATCTACACACGAAGGCAGTTGCAAATCACAAAGAGACGAACCCATGCGAGCATTCAAACGTCAAACAGACGCCCAGCCTTGCTGTCAAAAAGCAAGGCCCAGGCTGCGGCCCAGGTGCCACAGATACCAAGCGCTTTCCTGACAACACGTTTANGACGAACCCATGCGAGCATTCAAACGTCAAACAGACGCCCAGCCTTGCTGTCAAAAAGCAAGGCCCAGGCTGCGGCCCAGGTGCCACAGATACCAAGCGCTTTCCTGACAACACGTTTACTTTTGTATACTGACCGAACTCTCTCAGCAGCAGCAACAGAACTAAGCAAGACCCACAAAGTCACTGCAGACTGAGTGACTGAGCCACTCAGACTCAGAGTCTCAGAGTCACTCACGTTGCGAAAGTAAAATTTCTGCGGCGGAAACCGGAGCACGGAATCATAACCTAGGTAGTCGACAAACTTGACAAACTTGATGCAAAAAAATGCTCGGGTTGATTGGAGTTTAGCCGCAAGTTTGATGCAAGCAACTTTCTCAGCCGGACTTGGGCTTGTCAGCCTCGCCGTCGCCAGGCTTCTCAATCNGACGAACCCATGCGAGCATTCAAACGTCAAACAGACGCCCAGCCTTGCTGTCAAAAAGCAAGGCCCAGGCTGCGGCCCAGGTGCCACAGATACCAAGCGCTTTCCTGACAACACGTTTATTTTTGTATACTGACCGAACTCTCTCAGCAGCAACAGAACTAAGCAAGACCCACAAAGTCACTGCAGACTGAGTGACTGAGCCACTCAGACTCAGAGTCTCAGAGTCTCAGAGTCACTCACGTTGCGAAAGTAAAATTTCTGCGGCGGAAACCGGAGCACGGAATCATAACCTAGGTAGTCGACAAACTTGATGCAAAAAAATGCTCGGGTTGATTGGAGTTTAGCCGCAAGTTTGATGCAAGCAACTTTCTCAGCCGGACTTGGGCTTGTCAGCCTCGCCGTCGCCAGGCTTCTCAATCNGACAAACTTGATGCAAAAAAATGCTCGGGTTGATTGGAGTTTAGCCGCAAGTTTGATGCAAGCAACTTTCTCAGCCGGACTTGGGCTTGTCAGCCTCGCCGTCGCCAGGCTTCTCAATCTCACCAGGCTTCTCAGCCTCGCCCGGCTTCAATGTGTAAGCATAGCCATCCTTGTCGATCCATATCAAAGGAAGCTGCAAGCCTTCGGTGTCGCTTTCCATGAAGATAGAGCCTTGTCCAAGATTCGAGGCGGGCCACTCGACAATGAACTTGCCGAAGCGCTTCAGGAAAAATATCTCGCCATTTTTTGTGAACAGCTCATTATCTTCTGTGTCCTCGATGGCCACCTCGGGGCTGTCGTAAATACTATCAGCATATCCACCCCCTTCTTCGTCCATGTATTTTGCGATCTCGGCTTCGGTGGCTTCGTCAAGACGAAAATGACCACACAACTCCATGGCGACTCGTCGACTCGCAACACTATCTGCAGCTCCATGTCATTCATGTCATGTCACAAGTTACAGTAAAGGACCTGCATGTTTTCAGCTGATCTTGCACAGCACTCAAGCATTTCAAGCAACACGGCTCCGGCGGCTCGCCCAAGGCTCCAGCTCCAGCCTATCCCAAAATGCTGAAGCTACACCCGTAATGTAAAACCTGTGCAGCCACACAGTGAAGCAAGCATACGAGCTGTCTGTCTGTCTCTCTCTCTCTCTCTCCCTCCCTCCTTTGCCCGGCGGCTAGAGAAGTGCATGTGAACTCAGCATGCAATGATGAGACATGACTTTAGGTTGAAAAGTAAAGAAAACAAAACTTGAAGAACAACTTTCAAGAGCACTGTTTCAAAACCAAAACGGCCCTGCTGGTCCAGTGATGGTAACCCAGAAATGCTCAGAAAGCTGAGACCGCGGTTGCAGATTTCCCTTTTTTTTAAACCACAAGATCACAAGATGACATGCCGAGATTCGCCTGCCGGGCCATGATAATCAGAATGCAGCGACCTGAAGCAAAAGACAGACACTAAGCAGCTGCCAGGCCAGGACATCCGAGCAGGCAGGCATTTGTCATTTGTCATTTGTGATTCGACCACTAATAACACTGCGACTGCGGCTGCGACTGCGACTGCAGGATGTTGCTGCAAACTGCTGTTGCTAGGCTGCTGTTCCGTCCACCGTGCAGTTGTACAGTAGATTACCACGACTAAATAGACTGGATATATTCAATGATTCCAATGGCCACCTCTTGATCCCAAGTTCAGCTCGAGCTCGGCTANTCCGTCCACCGTGCAGTTGTACAGTAGATTACCACGACTAAATAGACTGGATATATTCAATGATTCCAATGGCCACCTCTTGATCCCAAGTTCAGCTCGAGCTCGGCTACAATATCCGGTCCCCAACTTCCCAACTCCAAACCCCAAACAACTACGAGCCTACAAGCCTCCAATGACATGATCCGCCCGCAGCCGACTTGCTTCGGCGGTTTGTTCGGATGCGCAGCGTTCCACTTGTCCACGTCCTCGTCTCTTCATGTGACTTGCACAATAGAGTATAGAAACCGCTGCCATAATCCTACAGCACAGCCTAGGCCGAACTCGGTAACCTATCACAACGGTTGACAACGGTTCGCAGCCTCACAGCCATGCTTCACAATCCGCATTCCATCGAGTTTAGGGTTTAGGGGTTTGGTAGTTTACGGCAAATTATGGTGTTTAAGCTGTTTGGGCTTGTCACATGGTTCAGGGCTAGGTGCCAGGCTGCCAGGACCCAGGGTCCAGGAAAATCCGAAAGCCTCTAGACAATGCACACGCTGTCCCCTGTCCTCCTTCTCCTGCAAGAGCTGCTTTGTGATCATTGCCGACCAGATCAGCTCTTTCTTACATGGGCAACTGTCGTCCACTCTTTGCAACCTGCTTTTGTCTGCTTTGGCCTGCCCGAGTCTTTGGGGTTTTGGGGTTTGAGGTTCAAGCAGTTTGGGGTTTGGGGGTTTNTCTTTCTTACATGGGCAACTGTCGTCCACTCTTTGCAACCTGCTTTTGTCTGCTTTGGCCTGCCCGAGTCTTTGGGGTTTTGGGGTTTGAGGTTCAAGCAGTTTGGGGTTTGGGGGTTTGGGGTTTTGGGTTTGGGGTTTTGGGTTCAGGCAGTCAGGCAGTTTGAGGTTTTGGGTTTGGGCCTCGTAGTGAATCGGGAGGACCTCCAAGGGGCTCTAGGCTNTGGGGTTTGGGGGTTTGGGGTTTTGGGTTTGGGGTTTTGGGTTCAGGCAGTCAGGCAGTTTGAGGTTTTGGGTTTGGGCCTCGTAGTGAATCGGGAGGACCTCCAAGGGGCTCTAGGCTCTAGGCTATTTGGGACCTAGCTCACACCGAATGTAGGGCCGGATTACATAGGAACAGTATCCTTCTGCGGTTCCGATATATGTCATATGTCTATGATAGTCTATGTCTATTAGAANGGCTCTAGGCTATTTGGGACCTAGCTCACACCGAATGTAGGGCCGGATTACATAGGAACAGTATCCTTCTGCGGTTCCGATATATGTCATATGTCTATGATAGTCTATGTCTATTAGAATGAACCACAAAACCCTATGCGAAGTATCAAGGCTTCTTTGTCAAAACCCAAACGGACAGCCCAGACGACAACCCCCATGTTGCATTTCCGAATCTCAGGGTCTCAGGGCCTAGGCTTTGTATAGGGTTTCGGTTTAGGGTTTCAGGTTCTCTTGCCTTGGGAGTTGGGAGTCTTGCAGACCTGGTGTTTACTTAGCTCAGAATCAGAAGCACTCAAGCCGTGCAAGACTAGCACGCCACGACGAGCTGTTCCCGAAGTCTTAGAAAAACACGCAATGCGACATACTGAGCCCGGTTTGGGGTTTTNTTTACTTAGCTCAGAATCAGAAGCACTCAAGCCGTGCAAGACTAGCACGCCACGACGAGCTGTTCCCGAAGTCTTAGAAAAACACGCAATGCGACATACTGAGCCCGGTTTGGGGTTTTTGGGTTTGGGATTTGGGGTTTTGGGTTCATTCAGGCAGTTTGGAGTCTCGTTTAACTCATTTAACCCCCAAACCTTAAGCACCAAACCCCAACATATATACCAAACCNTTTTGGGTTTGGGATTTGGGGTTTTGGGTTCATTCAGGCAGTTTGGAGTCTCGTTTAACTCATTTAACCCCCAAACCTTAAGCACCAAACCCCAACATATATACCAAACCTGAACCTCCAAAACCTGCACACCAAACATTACCTATAGTCTCCGAGAGTCTCCATTGTAGTTCCTTTTCTGGGTAAACCAAACACTGTATTATAGGATC
>BGNK01005406.1:1411-13680 GCA_003297005.1 Symbiodinium sp. clade A Y106
TGATCACTTGTACAGTGCAAACAGGCCTCCGAATGCCGTTTCGTTACGACTCGAATGTCATCCGAGAGTCGAGCCAAAAGTCCGGAATGAGGCCAATGATCTTTTCGCAGCTTTGATTGCTGACTGTTATAATTGTTTCTTTTTGATCGCTTCGCGAATGCCACCACCTCTGCTCGTTTTGTTATTTGAATGATCTTCGACTGAAGTCAAGATCAAGGGACTGTGTTAAATGACACGAGCCCAATGATGCACCTTAANTCGACTGAAGTCAAGATCAAGGGACTGTGTTAAATGACACGAGCCCAATGATGCACCTTAATGTCATGATGCATTTGAGAATGCTACAATGCCGAATGGCGTTGGCTCAAGACTGGACCGAGGCTTGACGTCACAAAGGAATGTCTGCTTGGGTGTGACTGGGGAAAGTGATTGATCTCTGGTATCCCCTGGAGTGTGAATTGTATCATTGAATTTTGCACTCTCTCTCTCTCTCCCTCCCTCCGACTCTCTGTCTCTCTCTCTCTCTCTCTCTTTCTTTCTCTCTTTTATCAGGCTTGAGGGCATGCCCTCGCGGGAGCATCCCGATGGTTGCAGGTATGCACGGTTTTACGTGCGATAAGTGGTTTAGGCAATCCACGGGCTGAGCTCATACAACACCACAACGCTAACAACTAAACACAGAGAAACTGCTCACGCCCCGTTTGCTGCGTTCGGTGCTCTGCAGTTGTTCTAAGGAGCATCCTGCTCGCCCGAGTATTTGATCGACAACATATACCCTAGCTCTGAATGCCCACGGCACTCGGCACATTCAGCAGCGAAGTCGAGGCTCTCTACCCCGGGTGCAGGCTGGTATTCATCAGAAGCCACAGTAAAATAGCAACACATGCCCTGCCTGTGCCATTATGGGTATACTGGGCCTCGCCCCTGTTGGTTATGCTACTGGTCTCAATTGGCATCTCTTTCACACTCCACTGGCTTCGTTTTCACACGACGTAACAGTTGGCATAACACACTGGTTGAGGTACTTTTGGTGTGTAGCTAGCCCACAAGACCTGGTGAAAATTTGCCTCCGGAGCTCGCTCTTCTTCTCCCAGGCTTAAGGGGCGAGTCAGGCCCCCCGGGCACTAAGGCCCGCCCGTATGAGTGAAGTAGGATGACTTGTTCGACTGAAATGGCAGGAGTCATATATTGCAATATTTGTTTTCAGTCTTTCAGTCATCCCCCTTTAGTGACACTTGAATTGGCACATGCTTTCCCCGTCGTTTTCAAGTGTAGGGGTATTAACTGCATCGGTGAAGCAACAGCACAACGAACTAGGATGAGAATGGAACCACATTGCCTGTTCCCGAGGTTGTCAGCATGGCCCATGCGGGGAACCCTTGTCCTGCAGCTCAATTCCCCGAAAGATCTCTCTCTCTCTCGCAAGATGAAAAACAGTTCTCCCCCGCCACCCCCTCACGAGTGTGCATCCCATTCTGGAGTGGAGCGAACGGCAGAGAGGTTTCTCTCTCTTTCCCTCCCAAGGCCATATCTCAATCACGGCGGCTCTCATTAAAGTCTTTGTCATAGAAAAGAAAGCGGAAGGTTGGACCCATTGTGGATTGTATGCTGTATCTCCGAAACGGAACTTACTCCAAAATCAGCAGAGCAGTCGATGAGCTTGCAGACTGCAACTGAAGTCCACAACCATGACTAAGCCCGTGTCTGCAGTTGGCCCTGTGCCCGGCGCTGGTCGCTTCAGACCTTCGCACGACAACTTCTATCCGGGGTTCATGTTGGTTCATGCACTGAAGATTCGAGGAACCAACCTGTCATGGCAGCCCAAAGGCAGGCGAACATGCTGATTCACATGATCTCAGACTTCCCTTTTCAAGTTTCACCCGGGACGAAAGTTCCAACAGACATGCTCCAGTAGCAGTTTCCAGAAATAGGCATGTTCGTGGAGCTTTCATGGGCGACTCCTCAGATGCTGGCCGCTGCTCAGACTGGTAGATGCCACCTCACTTCAAGCGAGGAGTCTTCTCGGACCCTTTTCCCCGCTTCAGATCTTGAAGACGACCCGACGAGGATGTTATGGGGGGCTTTTCTACAGCTGCAGTCGAACTCCTCGGAGTTTCAGCTGCTCTTTTCTGTCTTCGCGGCTCGGAAGTGAAGGAATGGATAAACTGCAGGGGGCCTCGGTACCGGGATGCCCAAGTCCCCGCAGGAAAAAGCAGCGCAAGTAAATTGCCGGAAATAGCATGCTTACAAGCAGATTGAAGGCCTCGGATTTTCAAAACCTCGAACGCTGAACTTGAGAAGCAACAATGCCTTGATCCATCTATGGCCGCCATCCCATGCCACAGGAAGGAACCTAGCGAACCAATCGAAAAACATGTGAAACACAAAGCAAACTGAAACATCAAACAAACCAACCCCAACCCCCTACACTACGTGGGCCACTACAAACGCAAAATGATCGAAAATAGACGTCAGAACCCTGACAGCCCCTGACGTCTCGGAAAAAAAAAGCTCGGGCTCTGGTCTGAGGTCGGAGTGAAGATTTCAAGCTGAAGTTGGAACCCTGAAGGATTTGAGGCTGTGGCAGAGGCGACACCTTTGAGGGCGGCAGTTCCGGGACGGAACAGTGATTCAAGGTACTGAGCTGCAGGTTCGAGTTCCATGAGTCTAAAGGGAACCTAAAGCAACAGCTATAACATCTGTAATCTATAACATTCGCTGCGACCAATGCAAAGCAATGTTGGTCTCATATGAGCTGGTAAGGGGTTCCATGCTATGGGACGAGAGGGAGCCCGGCGTGATCAAACTATTCGGGGGGTTGCAGCTTACAGGTTAAAAGCCTTGGGGTTGGAGGTTGAGGGAATAAGCATCCGGTCATGCAAGGATTCACGGCTCGAGGCTTGAAGTGCATGCAGTGATTCGAGCAGTTTGAAGTTTCAGGATTCAGAATTTCAGGGAAGTGCATAGTTGGTGGATTTTGACAGTTTGGGGTCTCTCAAGCTTGGGGTGGTGGCAACCAGACCCAGCTTTTGATGACCTAGCAGCGGGAGGATAGAACCCGACATGCGAGTTGCGTATGCGCGACAAGTCGGAGCCTCGAGAAGTGCAAAAATCCGGAACTGGGTTGCAGAAGCTCAGCCCGAGACTGCCGGCGCTAAATGCTGCTGGCAGGCCATGTCCTCAGCATGTGCAGCCAGTCTCAGCGCAGGCCTGCATGTGTCATGGAGCAAGGTCCAACAGCGGCAACCCTTAACCGGCCCGAAACCTAGGCATTACCGGCGTCCCCGCCTCCCTGTTGCGACGCGGCCTGGAAGACAGGTGCTTTCATCACAAGCTTCGGCTCACAACCGCAGCATGCTTCCTGACACTACTTCGCGTGCAAGAGAAAAGAAAAGGTAAACACCTGCCAACAATATATTTGAAACTGAAGCCCCGAAGCAATGCCTTAAACCCTGGAGATACTGCAGGCGATTGCCCCCCGCACTAATGTCGAGGCACATGTGCACCTTTACGGAGACGTGTTCGCATTCGCAAAGGCATAAGGTCATAGTGACGTTGGTCAGTCACATTGGAGCAAGACAAACGGTTAAACGAGGGCAGTGTCATAAAGCTCGGAAGCGCCAAGCAAGGTGCCACTCGGGCAGTTCGCTGCGGAACCAACCAATCCGGCCGAAAACTAGAGGTGTGTGTAAGTTTTGCCATCCCTGGGTTCGGTTCCCAAAATCTGGAACTTGTCGCCGAAGCTGTTCACAACCTCAAGGCTAGGCTCTGGAAGTACGCTCTGATTCCACTGGGAAGAACAAAAAACCTGAGCTTCAACCCGCACAACTTAAGCCTTAGAACTTAAAACTAACCTCGACACCCGACTGTTAACACAGAACCCGAGCCAAATGCAGCAAACTCCTCCAAACGTGCGAAATCCACAAACACTCCAGCCCCCAAACCACCACTCCGAGGCAAGCCTCAACCGCAGCGCGCGAAGGCCTTACGTTCTGCGGGGTTCAGGCATCTGGCCGCGTGTGTGGCGGCTTGCTTCGCCCGATGAGTGAGCAGGATTTGAGGTCTGGGGGTGGCGTGGATCAGCTGGGTAGAGCCGTTATGAAACATTCCCGAAGCAGCACTCGTCTCTTTCAAAACATCTTTGCAGAGCACACGTCATGCAAGCTCTGCTTAGATGTGCCTAGTGGACGCAAGGCACCGAGAAGTGGCTTACAATGCGTCTCGTCTCGGGAATTTCACCACAACATCTGAACGCATTGCGCGAGTGGTGCCGCTTGGAGCAAAGCTGCTGAAGAGGCTTGTGCCCTTCGCACCTCCCTGTCTGCCAGTCTCGCACTTCTGGCTCGTTGGGCCGTTCAGGCAGAACTGCGCAGCGTGGCCACCCGAAGCGGCTGCAGAGCAGCGCTGGGCCCGCGCGCTTTGGCTCGAGGTTCGTAGGCGAGCATTTCAAAAAAGACGTCGTCTCTGCTGCTCTCCTTACGACTGGAGTGAAGCAGCGAGCGCGTCGATTCCAGTACAGAGCAGTCATGGCTCCACGGAAGCTATGTCAAAATCAACAGGAAACCTTAGTTTATAGCAGCTATAGCAGCGGCGCAGTAAGCAGCGCCCGCAGCAGCGGATGCGGGAGCGCACACGAATATGTGCAGCAGTGGCAGAGGTATGAGGAGAGCTAGAGCACGGGTGCTTGAGGCACCGTTAGGCGCATAACACGGGATTCACCATCTGCCGCAGTGCAAGCAGCAAAGTTGATGTCGAAAGGAGACTAAGAATACTCTGCACGGCCCTGAACACAACTGCGGGCATCTGTCCAATTTCAGCGCCCAGGTCAAGTCACTTCAGGCACCTGCCTAGGGTGAAGTAAGGTTTAGGGCTCCCAAAAAGATTCAGGTGTTGTGAAGGTACAAAGCTTAAGCATTCAAGTGACGTTGTTGAGCTCCACGAGATAATCTGCAAGTGCCCAAGCGCAGGGCAGAAAACTCCGGGTCTAGAGCTTCGTCGGAGTGGCATGGAAGTGACTTTCAAGCTACACTGGCCACAAGGCGGACGGCTGACAGGGGCGCAAAATCTGCCAGTCGCAAGGAAACTACAAGCTGCCATTTTCGGCAGCGAATTTAGTCTTGAAACGTCCAGCTTGTTGAGGGTTTGCGTTGCGTGGCTACTCTCTGCTGGTGGGTCCTGGATCTAGTGCATTTGGTGTTGGATTGCACCAGGAGCCGCACGCTTTGAGCTACAAAGAGACCAAGCTCTGGAAAGTGACCCTGCGAGACTAGCACTGCTTTCGCTCTACAATTTCTGGTCTCAGGTTTACGTGTTGTGTAAACATTTTGCAGGGAACTGCATGGGGCGCAGGGTCTAGACCAAGTAAGTGCTGATCGAGATGGGCAACCCACGATGCGCACTTCAGAGCTGCAGTCTTTGTCAAAGTCGTGTCTTATCTCATGAAACACTGGGAGGTGCCCCGAGACCAGCAGACCTAAAATCAGGAGCTAAGCCCCAGACAACACGAAAGGAAACCGAAGAAAAAAACCCGGATCCCAGGACAGGTGCCGCTCCCGGTCTCCGGCTCTCCGCCACTCAGAAGAAAGGCAGAACCGTCTGCTCAGCTGACACGTTACAGTTCAAACCTCGGTTTCTGTAAGTCATGGCTAGGTTCGGATGCACTTCAGAAGCCTGGGCGTCAAGAACTGGATTCAGGAAGCATCGTGCCCAACTTTGCAGCGTCGCTTTGCAACCCCGGACCCCTCCCAAGATGCTGAGCTGCTGGTCTAGGGATGGCCAGGTCGGCCCATCCTCCGAAGGTGTGAAGTTCAGGGTTTGGGTTTTCTCGGCTTCGAGGCTTCGGGTCCGGAGCGTACTGCTCTCACTTTCCAGAGAAGCAAGGATTTCTTGGTTGCGTCCTCCTAAAGCGTAAGCAATAACACAACACTTCGCATCACACATCACATCACCAAACGAACACAACAACTGGCAACAACCCATGACTCTGAAATCCAGAGAATGCGAACTATTCGGTGTAGCCTACAGACAAACGCCCTGGGAGGGGAGAAAATAAAATCAAACATGCTCTTGCAACTTTCGCACATCCAAGTGAACTCAACCCTGACAACCTGAAGCCCAAAATCAAAACAAGAACAGCCCCAACCCTGACCCCTAAATCCAAAATCAAAAGGGACCTACACCCTACAACATAAACCCTGGAATGTCCTTTAGCCTCATACACCCGACGATTCTTCAGTCAGCCCTGCACCCCACCTGCGGAGGAACCCTTCGAGTCGGCCTCCAGAGCCCTCGAGAGCTTCGGGCACCAGGGCGCCTGCTTTGGGGAGACCAAAGGACCTGACACCAGCAGTGAACCATAGGAACCAGGGGAATTTCAGGATCTTGGACCGCCTGAGGCTTGGAAGGTGAGGAGGGCTTCTGGGTGCGTGTGCACTCGCTTCGCGGATTGGGGTTTGGGCGCGGCAACGCAGGATCCAAGACGAGGGATGTGAGCGGTTTGAGGCTCAGGCCTGCCGAGTTCTGTGGCGGTGAATCCTGCGAATGCAGAGAGCCTCGCCGAACCGTGACCAAAAACAAACCAGAAGCCCACTCTGCAAACAAGGCACCCATCTTCATCAGCGTAGGTGGGCTTGGAGGTGCACACTTCCGGACCATTGGCACACACGGGCCGTCGTCATCGTCCTCCAATCTAAGGAGTCTAAACTTACACGAATTCCACGAAGGAGGAATGCTATTAGGCCGACCTACGAGACTCACGGCCAGCTTTCAAGGGGCAGGATCTGACTTGTTCTCTGAGATGCAAGATGCCGACAAGCGCGCCTTACTCCACAAGCCACCAAGGGACCAAGGTTGATCACAGACCGAACATCAAAACTTACGACTTTCTGCCCCTACCTGTCTACCTGAACGGGGCTCGCCCCCTCCTCGTCCACCTCCCCGGCATGCCGCTCCGGATCCGGGCAGGCGGGCGTGTGCTTCGCCTCGTCCTCGTCTTCCTCCCGCTGTCGCCGCTTTCTTTCCGCTTTCGATTGACGCTTCGCGGCTTCGCGGCTCACAAGAAACTCCCCGAACCAAGCACTGCATCATCCAATGATTTCGTGAAGGCACCAAACTTCGGTACAGAGCCCGAGCACAGAGGCAGCTAGCTTCGAGACGAAACTCTCGGAAGCAACTTGTGCTCATCAGGAGCTCTTGACACACTTGCCAGATTGGTTTTCACGCTGCTTACAACCTGAATACTGACACTACAAGCATGACTGTTGATCAAACAAAGAAGCAATTCTATAGAGACTAATTCAACTACAACGCATTGGCCAAAGGTGCTCCCCCCCCCCCTCGCATCACAACCAGGTCACTTGCAGTCTTCGACGAGGGCGCGCATCTACACGACGTCTGGGAGGAGAGGCTAAGAAGGCTATTCGGCTTGGCTCGTCCCCAACACCGCTCCGCATCGCTCCGCGCTCCTCGACGCGCTCGTAGCCTCGGCTTACAGAAAACACAGAGAGAACTCCGGAAAAGCGACGCGTAGAGACACCTTAGAATCTGCAATCGACCGAGACACCTAGACGCTCGTAGAAACGCACTGCAGAGGCCAGAGACCGCAGCCGCACTTCGCCGGGCCGGAAGCCCTTGGAGCTTGGGCTTGGGTTGGGTTTGGGTCGAGCGGGGAAAGCGCTTGAAGGGTCTTGGCAAAGGCTTGGGGAGCCTGGCCACAAGCAGCTTAAGGGATGGAAGGCCAGTTTCACATATTTGCAGGCTGCAGGCAGCACAGTCTAACCAGAAGCCATATCATGGCATAACGTGTTATGTCAGAACCCGACACAACGCAACACGGCACAGACAAGTAATAATGCGAAAAAAAAGTCGAGATCTGAATCTAAGATGTAGCACGCCATAAGGTATCGTACATCATTGGTAATGCGTCATTCACTGTGTTACGTCAGCTGATGTCATGCCACTTCAGGCAAGGCATTGCCATGTCTGGAAATGATACCCGATGCAGCGTCGTGTAGCGTGGCACACTGCAGTGCAGCCAGCGTCACGCAAAGATGAAAGATCGCTTTCAAACATTGTAGCATGGTTTATTGTAGGACCTGCCTAATCTTAGTCTTCGCTGACTGGGTTGGATTAGCCTGCTACGCCTTCCGAACCGAGATATCTTGGCCTACGATGCAGCTGGCAATCCCCTCTGTGGCACATGCGATCCTGAAACGTTCTTCGACGGAAGGCTTCGAGGATAATCACGGTGCCAAAAAGCCGTCTGGCTCTAAATGTTTCTAAAAGCACCTCAAGACTTCCATCGTCAAGACCTGACAGCTTCGAGGTCCCACTGCCAGATGCTTTCTCAGCCAATAAGAAAACTCCGAAGCATTCCTAAGCCAGCTTGAAAGCCTGAAACCCCTCGGACCTCGGCGGTGGTGATGCCCAAGAGTGCTGCACGGTCTTCGGCAACTTTCCTGAAGCCACATGCGAAGAGGAGGCGAGTTGACAACGCAGGGAACATCACGGCACGTTCGCCCGCATGATCTGAACGGTAATATCTGCGAAAAGATTCCCATGCACACGAAGCCCTCAAATTTTGAATCAAAAAGCCATCAACTCTTTACAAGGAAAGCTTCAATTCACCCTTGCTGCCCTGGCTCATCAGCTGCCTGCCGTAACCCTTGCCACGATGTTTGTCTGCTACGCCGACGGCGCCTTCGATCTCTCGTTTAAGTCATCGGGGTCTTGGAGTCAGGGCTTTTAGAGGTCGTTCGGGGTTCATTCATGGCTTTTGCAGGGATGCAGCACCACAAATGACATGGGTTTCGGACGGGGATCCCAATCACTTTGAATATACCGACCCGTGCTGCTCAGCTTGGCTTCACGAGTATATCCACCGATTCACATGGGTGGGTCGGGCCAGGGTACAGTAGCGTCGCAGTACCAAGATCCTGCAATGACGCCCTGCAATAGGCTATGGGATTTTGACATTCCAAGACCCTGTGCCTCCTCAACCCCAACACTGCGTCTCAGATCATGCAGAAGCCTGAACCTCAAGCCTCTGTTCCAAACGTTAGAGCCGCATTAGCAACTTGAACCTGGGCCTCCCCTCCACCCCCGCTCTCCCGCTCTCCCTTGGGCACGGCCTACACTTACACCGGGAATCGGCGGGCCCCAGGTCTTGTAGGCCACGAAGCCCAGCAGGTCCAACCTCCAGTCTGAAAGCTCTAACCAGGTTTTGCCGTCCGATGCGACGAAAAGTGCCACCAAAGGGCGCGGGATCTTCCCCCGGCCTCTCCTCCACCAGCAGGCTCAGCTTCAGGTTGAAGTCCTTAGCACGAGCATCGGACAGAAGGCCTCAACTTATACCTCTTGCACGGTATCTGCGTCGAAACGGCTGAATCTGTGTGAAGCTTTCGACAAAGCGTGAACATTCCCATGCGTCGGTGAGTCGGTAGACATGATATGCGGGCAAGCAGAAAGGTAGAAAAGCAGACAAGGCAAGTAGGTTGCTGGTCTTTGGCAGGCATGTCAATCGCTAGCTGCTCGGGTAACACACGGACACTCTAGTTACATCCTTTGTAATCCGACATATCTGAGCTCAAGCGGGCATGAAATTCATTCGATTCCCCAAACACTTCAAATAACCCCCAAACGACACGGCACAAAGGCCTCGACCCCTGAAGAAAGCCTTTGCTGCCATGTCGCGTGCTGCGCTTGTCGGAAATTCTTGAGATCGGCACCGAACCTCAGATGCTCGGAACATCTCGGGCTTTGGAATGTGCATGTCTTGTTTTGACTCCAGGAACCGGGAGTCGGAGTTCTTTGTCAACAGAAGGCCGTTGTCTTCGCGAAGCGCATATCTGGAGGCCAGCGGCTCTTCTAGGAGGATCTCCGCGAGCTGCTCGTCGATCACCGCGCCAAGCCCCGAGATGGCCTTGGGCAGTTGGGCAGAAGCTGTCTTCTCAGAGGTTACGACCTCGTCCTGCCCAGCGGCATAGGCGTCGTCGTCTTCCGGATCTTGGAGCATAACGTCGTTCAGCAAAAGCTCCTCGAACACCGCGCTTGATGGCTCGAAAGACATCCCTGCCAACTCCTAAACATGTCCTTACGCTGCCGAAACCCACGTCAGAGAGGAACTCCGGAGCAGTGGGAGGCCTTTGAAGTCCCGATCCCCAGTCGCCCTCAGCTGTACCACCCTGTCCTCTTTCAGTTCGTGAAGCTCGTCCTCCAACTGCCAAAGCTCCTGGAAGCATCTGCAGGGGAGAACGCCGATGGACTGACAGGTTCGCGGCCCGGTCGCAGGCCTTGTCCGTCAGGGGCTTGCGCCGGTGCTCGCGCATCCGCCGCTCGATGTCTGCAATGTGCTGTCGGGCCGCCCTCGGCTCAGCATGGCTGAAGTTCAGTCTTGGGCGTGCAAGAGTTGGGTAGCTGCTGTCGAAGCTCGTGGAAGATGCCCCTACGTGCCGAAGCTGTCATTCCAGGAATACCGAACTACGCCCGGACTGGCCCTCTGCACGGTCCGACACGGTTGGAGCATGATTATTGTTTGTCTGCGGCTTATGCCCGAGAGCCCATCGGTGCAGCCCCATGCAACGCCGAACGGCTCGGAAGGTGTCACTGCCGTCTTTGCAGAACAGTGGATGTCACCCTGCGGTTCAGGGTAGGATGCTCAAATCTCGGATCTGGGAGCGTGTAGCCACAAAAAGCACCACTGACTCTTGCTATTGGCCTACTTACATAAGCAACGTCGCCCCGACTCCCTTTCGCCCACTCCCTCGCGCGAACCTTAAAGGTTCCTTCGACGTGCAGCACGCCGTCGTCCATGAACCACTTCTCATTGGCGAATTCGTTGCAGAGTTGCTCCTCTTGCGATGCTACGGTTATGAGTTTCTTTTGGCCTAAGGCTCCAAAGCCCCGGAAAGCATAAGCAGGGGAGCATAAGCAACAGAGCATAAGCACAAAAGAGCATAAGCAAAAAAGAGCATAAGCAAAAGAGCATAAGCAAAAGAGCATAAGCACAAAAGAGCATAAGCAAATGTTCTGGTTGTTGTTGGCCCCGCTTACAATAAAAATTATGCTCCTGCTTATGCTCTTTTGTTCCGGGCATGCCAATGTCTATGTTCTTTTTATGCTCTTTACAGTGTAAAGAACATTAAAAAAAGAAAACATATCCGGGCCCCCCGCCCCACTCCCCACCCCACCCCACCCCACCCCGCCCCACCCCACCCCACCCCACCCCACCGCGCCCCACCCCACCCCACCCCTCCAACCGAGCTTGTTTCCAACCCAAACGACTGTTGCTGTTGCTGCTGTTGTTGCTGCTGTTGTTGGTATTATTATTGTTGTTGTTGGTTGCTGTTAAGAGAAATACTTGCTTATGTTTGTGTGCGCATGCCCTATTGCTTCTGTTTTCTTGCTTATGTTTTTTTGTTTATGCTCTTTCGTGCTTATGCTCTTTTGCTTATGCTCTTTTGTTCTTATGCTCTTTTGCTTATGCTATTTTGCTGACGTTTTTTCCCCACATCTTTGTGTGGGGTTCTTAGTTTTGGGGCTCTCCCTCTCCTTCTCCTCCTTCTGCTCCTCCTCCTCCTTCTCCTCCTCCCCTCCTCCTCTCCTCCTTCTCTGCCATCCTCATGGTAACCCGCGCCATCTCACTCATCATCCACTGATCACTCACTCATCTCACTCATCAATCACGCACTTATCACTCATACATCTCACTCATCACTCACTTACACTCACTCATCAATCACGCACTTATCCCTCATACATCTCACTCATCACTCACTTACACTCACTCATCAATCACGCACTTATCACTCACTCATCAATCACGCACTTATCACTCACACATCTCACTCATCACTCACTTATCACTCATTCATCACTTAAACATCACCGCCACAAAACGCATCTAAATGCCACTAAACGCAGTCTCTTGGCTGCTCAAACTCCACTATACGCACTCTCTCTACTGGTTTGCTCTGGAAGACTGTAAACGCCACTAAACGCCCTCTCTAGAGCGGTCTGTTGGGTGCCGCGTGCGCGTGGGGGGCTCCCCGGCCACCACCCTCTGGAAGACTGTAAACGCCACTAAACGCCCTGGCTCCCCGGCCACCACCCTTTGCAAGACTGTAAACGCCACTAAACGCCCTCTCTAGAACGCTCTGTTGGATGCCGCGCGCGCGTGGGGGGCTCCCCGGCCACCTCCCTCGGGAAGACTGTAAACGCCACGCCCTCTCTAGAGCACTCTGTTGGATGCCGCGCGCGCGTGGGGGCCTCCC
>BGNK01005406.1:13880-37883 GCA_003297005.1 Symbiodinium sp. clade A Y106
GCGCGCGCGCGTGGGGGGGGCTCCCCCGCCACCACCCTCTGGAAGACTGCAAACGCCGCTAAACGCTCTCTCTCGTAAATGCCCTCTCTAGAGACGCTACTAAACGCCTTCTCCAGAGCGCTCTGTTGGATGCCGCGCGCGCGTGGGGGGCTGCGCGGCCACCACCCTCTGCAAGACTGTAAACGCCACTAAACGCGCTCTGTAGAGCGCTCATGTTGGATGCCACCACCCTCTGGAAGACTGTAAACGCCACTAAACGCCCTCTCTGGAGCGGTCTGTTGGATGCCGCGCGCGCGTCGGGGGCTCCCCGGCCACGGCGATGGCATGTCTAGAGCTGTCTTGTGCATCTTGTTCTACCGGAGGCTACATTGGAAGCCATGGACTCATCCTCATGGTCACTCACACACCACACACACTACACTCACACACCACACATGCACACATCATGCACTCATCCTCATGGTCACGCACACACCACACACAGTCTAAGACGCTCACACACCACACACACTACCGCGACTAAACGCATTCTCCAGACTGCTCTGTGGGAGGCCGCACGCACTCACTTGCTCACACCCACGCGCACGCTCACTCGTGCACTCGCTCACTCACACACTCACTTATATACTCCTTCACTCATTCACTCCTATTCACTTCTGCACTCTTTGCGAAAAGATAATCTTCACATGTGGGGTTATCCGGTCCTTTAATTTGTGCTTATGCTCTTTTGTGCTTATGCTCTTTTGCTTTTGCTCTTTTGCTTATGCTCTTTTGTGCTTATGCTCTTTTCCTTCTGCTCTTTGGCGCTTATGCTCTTTCGGATATGCACTTTTTATGCTCTTTGCTGATTTTGGAACATCCTAGGCCTTAGGCAGGAATTGCGTCATAATGCTACGGTGTCTGTGTATCTTTTGCATCGGCGTAAAAGCAATCCATCAATTCCGCTTCTGGTCGTCAGGCAGTCACACCCATGAAGCTGTGATGCTTGAGCATTGGTGAGTGTAGTTATGCTTCTCTCGGAGCTGAAGCAAGCCGAGTTGCTATAACGAAGTTCTGCTCGGAAGGATAAGGGAGAGGGTGGGCTCGAGGGTGTTTGGCTTCTGCCGGGCTGCATTCGAGGAAACCAGGATGACGCCACCGGCAAAGTGGTCGAGAGCGCTTCTGAGGCCCTGGATGTCCTTTCCACGTTCTTTCTCAAGGCAATCCCTGCGGTGGTTGCTTGTTTGCCCAAATCCAACAAGAGTTGGGCTTGAGGGTGTGTGGCTTCCGGATCTTCGCTTATGAAACACACGGCATCCCTCCTCAACGTCCATGTAGTCCGCCAGCTCATCCAGTATCAAGATGTGTGGATGCTGCCAGAGCGCAGCCGCCAAGACGATCCTGCGCCGGCATGATCATGAGTAAGTACTCCACACGTCCCTCATCGGCAACCAACTCTCAATCGTTTCGCAGACTCTGCATCCTCTTTAGGCGGAAACCGAATTGCCCAAGCGGCCCTCGGAGGTTCGGGACTTCGGGCAAACAGATCCCCATGGTCTTAGCTGACAGACTTGCAAATTGACTCCTGATCTTCATGGAACGGGAGAGCCGACCTCCGCACCGCGTGTGTTGCTGATTCCTCTTTTCCTCTAGCACGGCGAACTGATTCCAGCTGATTCCAAAGACACTGCCTACGATGTAACGATCTGCGCTCCTAACCTCCGAATCACCAGCTTCAATGCATCCCAAAAAAAGAGCAGGCATCCCTCAAGTTGGGCTTGGGCACCCATAGGCAACTGACAGGCGCTGGCATCCACTTGGAAGCGAGCGAGGTGGCTCTGGACATTATCTCGAGTTAGCTCCTACGGAAGCACGCAGACTGAGAAAGACCAGGGCCCAGGGTGATGGCGAGAGTGGTAAGAGTAGGAGTTTTGGGTTTAGGGTTTAGATTGCAAGTTGTAGGATCGTGTGTGTCTGTGTGTGTGTACTGTCCTAGTTCATGGGCTGAGGGGGCTCACGCCCATTTTCATTGTTTTTCATGTCCCTTGAAGGGGGACGGCGGGTGCAGGGGAGCTCTGTCCAACGAAGCTCTCCCCTACCATACCTGCATTGCCCGCGCCTGGGTCCTGAGGGACAGCTGGCGGGGCACCCATCTTCATTTTCACCGTCATCTCATTTTGCACTGTGTGATTCACGCGTGCCTCAGTGTCTCACACAGCGAGGGCAGGATCCAGACCTCCACGGATCATCCCATTGTGCTTTGTTGTGTATGCCTTTTTTACGTCTGGCATACTTGGTATCAAAATATCCATCTCATTTTCGATTTAATCATCACCATCATCAACATCATCCTGTTTCTTGTTGCCAACCACGCGTGCGCCCATACTTTGAGAATGTGTGTCTGTGCATAGGAGTAGGAAAAAGAGGAGCAGTAGCAGCAGCAGCAGTAGCAGTAGCAGTAGCAGTAGCAGTAGCAGTAGGAGTAGGACTAGGACTAGGACTAGGACTAGGACTAGGACTAGGACTAGGACTAGGACTAGGAGTAGGAGTAGGAGTAGGAGGAGGAGGAGTAGGAGTAGGAGTAGGAGTAGGAGTAGGAGTAGGAGTAGGAGTAGGAGTAGGAGTAGGAGTAGGAGTAGGGGTAGGAGTAGTAGTAGCAGTAGTAGTAGTAGTAGTAGTAGTAGTAGTAGTGGTAGTAATGATAATAATAATAGTAGTAGTAGTAAGTATCAGCGGCAGCGGCAGCGGCAGCGGCAGTAGTAGTAGTAGTAGTAGTAGTAGTAGTAGTAGGAGTAGTAGTAGTAGTAGTAGTAGTAGTAGTAGTAGTAAGAGTAGGAGTAGGAGTAGGAGTAGGAGTAGGAGTGGGAGTGGGAGTGGGAGTGGGAGTGGGAGTGGGAGTGGGAGTGGGAGTGAGAGTGGGAGTGGGAGTGGGAGGAGGAGGAGGAGTAGATGTAGGAGCAGGAGCAGGAGTAGGAGTAGGAGCAGGAGCAGTAGGAGTAGTAGAGGCGGAGGCGGAGGCGGAGGCGGAGGAGAAGCAGAAACAGTAGCAGCAGTCGTCGTCGTAGTACTAGCAGGAGCGGTAGTGATAGTGGTAATGGTGGTACGGGTGCTGGGTAGTTAGCAGGAGGAGAAGGAGGAGCAGGAGCAGGAGGAGGAGGAGGAGGAGGACGGCGAGGGGGACGAGGAGACAAGAAATAACACAAGACTGAAGAAAGAGTAGTGGTCACTGTAGCAGTTCGTAGTGATGCTGGTTTCTTGCTGTTCTGCTTAGCTGCTTAGTAACAGCAAAGGAAAGCTCCTTGACGGCTAAAGCAGAAGAGGCTTGCCAGTCATCCTCCAGCTGGACCAGGCTTCGATAGCCTCGCACCCGTGCACCAGATACGTGTAAGCATGTTCCCTAAAACGCAACAACATCACGCACGGGACTTTTCGAGGGAGAGGAGGCCTTGCTGTAATTGATCTATGTCACCAACTACCCCACCATCCCCGGATCAGAAAACATTTGTACACGGATTGACGCCTTGGCTTCGGACTTCAGAGCTTGTGGCTCAAGGTTTAGGGCCTTGGAATTTTCGGGATTTCTCGCTGGAGGTTTGCTCTTTGTTTTGGGATGTGATTTCGGGGTGAGGAGCCCGCTAGAGGTTTATAATTTCCATATCGAGGTGCTTGCCCAAACCGAAACCGAGTCTACATGCGGTAGCTGGCTGCAAAATCTTCAGGGCGGTCTTGCTTCGCGTGCTGGCTTTTTCTTGTTGCGCGGCTTGCTTCGCTTAGATGGTTTGGCTTCATGATTTGCGTTGATATTGATGTGCTTGGCTGCTTCTTAGACAGGGAGAAGATTCCCAAAAAAGCCCAACTTCTTCTCTTGTAGCAAGACCCCTTCTTTCTGCAAGCCGTCAACCCTAGTGCCACCACAGCGGCCCATTTCGATGAGAAGCTCCTTCTTGACCCAGGTCTTCAGCTCCTGCTGCACCCACTTGACCTGGTACCTGAGAGGCATTGGATCATTGGGTTTTGCGCTATTTGGATCTGGATGTCTGCTTCTGCTTCGTGCGGTTGCCGCGGGAGCTTTACAGCATCGGAATGGCCTCAATCCCAAGCTCTGAACCCGGAACTACAGCCCTGAACCCTTCTTGCCAAGAGCTTGAACTTCGCGTATGGAATCCTGAAGCAACGGTGGTTCAAACATTTCCTCATAGTACTCGCCAAGCTTCCCGGCCAGACAACAACGATTCGAATGAAACTCGTTGTGAACATTCAGACCCGAAAATAGGATTCGAGCCCAGTCTTGCCACCACGGCTAATACACCGGAAATGCCCTCACAGACCTTGAAAACCACTGCAGCACCAGCAGCTCGAGAGCCCCAGCCGCATCGCGGCGATCGCAGGCGGCTTCGGGCACCAGCTGAATGTCATCGGAGCCCTTCGTTCGAACTTCAAGCCACAAACAAGACATGAACACGGTCCAAGCAACCAACGACCCAAGAATCTTGACCCCGAAGGCAAATCCATCTCACCTGATGAGTCACGACAACGATTTCCGACGCGAGCCACGAACAGGGTCTTTGCGAAGCATGGCAAGTCTGTGCTCTTTACAGAAAGTCTTCTGAGCAGCTACACTTTGCACGATGTGTCCGGCTGCGAAAGGTAAGCCGAGGCTCCGATCATTCAGGATCCCGGAACCATCAAACACGACGAGTGTCTCAAAGATCCGGAGATGACGGCCGAGGCACTCGGGACACTCACATTTCAACTGCCGGAAACGGGCCACCGAATCCGCCGGCGAAAGCTTTTGCAGGTGTGCTGAGGCTTGACTCGCTCTCACCGGCCTCAGGCCCGGCGCCGAGCTGCGGGAGACCTGTGGCCCTGTCCAGGTGCCAGCACTGCATCCTTGGGCGAGAAGAGCTCAAATCCCTTTTGTAAGGATCAGGCCGCAGAGTTTGGGGTGGCATCTTGACACCTATCAAGATTTGAGGGTTCGGTGTGGGTTTCGGGCTGTAGGGTTCAACTTCTCCGACCTTATTATATACAGCTCAACGAGGGCGAAAGCTAGTATTAGGAATGCAATCGATGAGACTGGAGACAAGCGAGACCGAGACAGTGTCCTAACTCTACACAAGGCCTCCTGGTAGTTGCCGGTGCGAAATGCCAAAGTCCATGGTCTACATGGTTGTCTTGATGTTGCAACTGAGCGCGAGACTTGCGCACCCTCAGGACCAAAGTATAAAGAGTATTTCTGAACCCCATGGAGTTTTATGAGGATGGAAATAAGAAATCATTCAGAAGCACACTCGAGTCGCTAGAGTAGATAGGGATAGGGTAGGTCAAGGAGGTCAAGGAGGTCAGAAGTCGAGGCCTGGTGAAGTTCTGCCACGGCCTTTGGCCTTGTGAGGCCAAGGCTCCGCCGGGCCCGATCCTCCGTCGTAACAGCAGAGGATACGGCCAGGGCCAAGGACTCTTTGTCTCCTTGGTTACGGCTTGTGACACGTTGATGGTTGAGCGGGGGNGGGGGGGGGGGGGGGGCCTTGCTGTTCCGTTCGACTGTTACTTTCGAGGCAAGCAACTCGGTTTGCAAAGCAACAACCCAAACAGCAAAACTGAGAGCCACCCACACAGCCCACAACCGCAACCGGAGCTGTTCAGTCCCCAGCGCTAGGCCCGAAAGCTTGACAGTCTGCCCAAGACTCAACAAGACCGTTGGAATCAAGGCTTTAAAGTGGTAAGCGTACAATGCAAAAAAAAACGAAGATCGTAAATTGTAAACCCATGGTTGCAGATGGGAATCGCTGATCGGCGAACCGCCAGAACATGTACTGCAGTGCCGTCGCATCCTGCAAGGAAAGCTGCTCGAAAATGAACCTGTCTCTTCACAAAAAGTGTTTCGAAGGATGTGCGGCTGATTCAGGTGTTGAGGCTTCGTCAAGCGCTTCGGGTCCATAGAATCCTTCAGAAGGGCCCTTGCAATGTCAGCAAGAGGTTTAGTATGGATTTGATGAGAATCCCTTTGCCAGCCCTTCTCGATCCTTGAACTGCCCGAAGCGTTGCAGCGAGTGCTTGCACACGTACGCTACTCCTGGGCCGCCAACTGGGCTTCAAGTGCAAGTCAGCATCCCCTCGTTCGGTGTGATTCATCTCTGCGCTAAAGCCCCGCAAGCAGAGTGAATTTTTCAGATTCGCCCTTCGCCATGCATCAGAGCTCAAAGTCACAGTAGAACTTCAAACACGCATACACAAGGAGTTTGTGCTCGACCCAACTCTCAGCCAAGAGCTTGCTCCCAGCACGCGCTGCACAGCACCTTGTGTCGGCAGCAGCCGTCCGCTGAGCACCTTGCAAGGAGAAAAGTCGAAAGCCGCGAGGAATTCTCTGTCTTCAACTCAACTACTTTGAAACCCCTGAAGTCAGGAATGCCGTCGAACGCCACCACCTGCAGCAGAGTGGAGCGTCCGGAACCCATCGGGCCCATGAGCGCCACACGGCTCGCCTGCACAGGATATCAACTTGCGAGCAGTCAGCATGAGACTGCCGAGCAGTCAGAACGTGGTGAGCGAGATTTCACAGTGTCATTGCAACGAGGCCTCCAGAGCGCAGCTCGGCATAAGGTTTGCAGAGCCATCTCTCTATCTAGCATCGCTTCAACCCCGACGCCTGGGACACACTGAGCTCCGCGTTGCGCACTGCGGGATGAGGCTGCTCCGGATACCTTCGGAAGGGATTAAAAATTAGAGCCAGATACAGGACCGTTTCAGAAAACAGCTTGTGGCTTCGTTGGGCTTTGGACTGTTGATAGAGCCCGCAATGGCGGCGCGAACTGACAACAAACCGACACAAGCCGATGCTCAGGCGCTCAGGTGCCAAGACACTCAGACACAGGCACTCAGACCGCAAACCTTCAGAATCTCCGACCGAACACGTGGCCGGAGCTCACAGGCTGGAAGGTTTTGCCGCCCCGTGACTTAGTAACTCCTGCTGTGCCAGAAGCCTAAGGTCTGAGAGGCCTACAAAAGGGGAGCCAACAGGCCTTGGAGGCCCTGGGAGTACACCTGTGGTTAATTACCACCGAAGGTGCTGAGGGTTTGCTCCTGCCTTTCACATGGAGTACTGGACTTAGAGACTTGCAGTCAATAAGGCCAATATTTTTGGACTGTGCAGGCCGTCACCTCTCTGCTTCTCGCCTCGCACTCCCGATAAAGGGTGGGCTATGCCCACATGTCCTTCCTTCAACTTGCGAGCATAGCATAAAACGCCACAAGGGTTCATGGTGTTGAACACACTAAAGTGTGGACGGCCGGTGAGTTTGCAAGTGGCCCAGCGGCCGGACATTACAGACAACACCGTGCAGTAGACCCTAAACCTCAAACTCCACAGCACTGAATACGCAATGGATGAGCATGTGAAATCTGAGCACCTGCATTTACGCGATTAGCGCCCTGCTCCGCGACCTCAATGCAATCAATGTTTGAAGAGTTAGAATCATACCTACGGAATGCACTTGCTTCGAGAATGCGGCTTGGGATGAGTGACACACTGCCCTGGATCCCCCGGCACATTATCACCATTTCAACAGCGAGGCACTGGTAGGTCACGCCGCACATCTTCAGGATTGCCTCCAAAAGAAGATTGAGCTCAAGCTCTTTACCGTTATAGCGGATTCCTCGGGTGGGGCCTCGGAGCTCGGTACTGCCTTGAGTTAAGCGAAAGCGACACCCGAGTACATGCCCGTGGCCGCCACTTATGTGACATGGAAAAACAATGCTATTTCCAACGTGGGCGTAGGGCAGGGCTGCAGGGCTGACGAATGCAGTGACGAAATAAGGCCTCGAACCTTGAATCCCTCAACTCGTGTACATGTACGATGACGGGAGTCGCCTTGCCCCGTGTCGCTACGCCGGTGAGGGGCCCGGGCAGTGGGAAGACGAACCTGTGGCCCTCGTGCGGCTCCTCCTCGGGGTCACGTTCGCTTCTTGAGATGATGCAAGGCATGGAAACTATGGTAGTAACTGGTCGTACAACCAATAGCTGCCGGGACCGTGGAACACTGGATCAAGCTCAGTTCAGGGGCAGCTGCATACAGACTCCGTCAAACTTTCTGGACCTTTGAGCCATCGGAGGCTCTCCTGCTCCCAGAAGCAAAAGTGAATCCGCCTCGCCAAGAATTCAGCCAAAGAGCCGCCAGATCCACCAAGACCTTTGACCGAATCGCCAGCTCCTTCAGAGTGGATTTCTATTCCGTTAGCGTTCGTGCAGCCAGGATCAAGATTCAAGACCTGCGGATGTCCAGGATTGGGGCCTGGGTCCTGATTTCTTCCTGGCCCTGCTCCTTGAAATTGATACAAATTGTTCCTTCTTCTAGAACGCCTGCGATTTTGCTGTGAGCTCATCTGGTGTCGTCCAGAACTGTATTTTCCGCGCATCCGAGCACCAAACAACCGGTGAAGCAGCACCTGGACCAGATACTTCTCGGGGCTCAACCAGCTCATGTGCTCGTCTTGTGGCCTTAAGTTGTTAAAATGCTTGGAGGCTGTAGATGCTCAGGGAGCCGAGCGTCCTCCATACTTCAACAGAATCTCCATTTCAAGTCACCAGATCCTCTCGACATCCCAACGTCAACACTCAAGCCCGGTATGAAACCCCACTACAGATCGCAAGCAGCGTCCTTCTGCATTGGCGGTACCCTGCCCAGCAGCACCTGCGAGAAACCGGAACAACAGATTCTCGAGATCACAATTGTGGACATGAGACCGCTCAGCCAGAGGGCTCCTGAAATACTGGTTTGGATTTGGACTCTAGTCGAACCGAGACTGTGACAAAATAGATGTGAGCTTTGCGGATTTGACAAATTGGATGTGAGCTTTGCCCCTAGGCCCTAGGCCGAGTGGGGCATCATGTCGTCATGCTTTACTGACATGTAGAGGGCTGGGTAATAGATGCCCGGCTTTGCTGGACGACTGTCTAAGCATGCCTGGCGAACTTAGCTAACGACAGGCCTCGTCTTTCTCTCTGTGGCCTCCACCAGGGCCAACCGGTGTTGCGGCCGGCGAGGTCATGGGCGTGGCCAGCATGGTGGTTAAATCCTTCCTCTCGTCGTGTCGTTTTGGGCGAGTCGGGGCAAGTCAGGGCACTGCTGTTGCAAGGAGACAGTTCTCGGATAAAGCCGTAATGGCTGCAGCACCGGTTCCTGCGAAGACGTCTTCCGGCAAGGAGAGCTTCTGTACAGGAGCGGTCACGCAGTGGTTGTAACCTGTCGCAGATTTGGTTCAAACTTTGGCATTTCCGTTTCAGCCAGCAAGCCCCTCAAGCATCCTGACACAGCTGTAAGAAAACCTGACATGCTGACGACTTACTTAGCCAGGATTCCGGAACTCCCGAAATGGCGCTACACGACGGACGCAGACAGGTGGGCCGCATGCAATGGGAAAGAACCATACCCAAGCTTCCCGCTCACTGAACTTCGAGACGGAAGTACTATCAAGATCTGGAAGCCGGAGCCGAACAGGAGCAACCAACAGTACGATCTTACTTCTCGAAAAAACGCAGTCCCCATTCCAAACACTTGGCAGCCTGCAGCCATGTACAAACAGGCCAAAGCAAGCTTTATCCTCCGGTGCTCCTGCGTCCTGTTTAAAGCCCACAAGGACATGATAAAAATCATTAGTGCTCGCAAGGCACCCAGGGCTCGGACACATCGCTTCTGGCGGGTATGACCCTTGGAGGTACCCCAGAGCTCGGGGCCCGGAGCTGAAGACCCTGCCAAACTGAAAACACCAAGTCAAAGCTGAGCCCAGATGGTTTTCGTGACTCCTACTTCGTTCTTGGTCCTCCCTAACCTCGTCTGCCCTCCGCGTTTTCTTGACCCCTAACTCTCCACTTCTACTGGTTCCAGACAGAATGACTCGCAGCACACTTGTTTTGGATACAGATTTCGCTCGAGTGCATTTCAATTCGATTTCGCGGGTGGCACTTCGATTCCAACATATCCTGCAGTGAGTGCAGGCGACGGCAGCGAGCCTGCGTCCCTGGGGGCATCCAGCCGCCTTTGCCACCCCAGGCGCCGGCGCCCTTCCCCTGCTTGACAGAAGCGAGGCTTACGGGTCACGGTTAGAACAGCAAAGAACTCTTTGCTGTGACGACACCCGAATGATTCATGAGACAAGCTGGTTCCTAGCTGCTCCTAAGACCTACCTAGTCCCTGAAGTCTGCCGTTCATGTTGTGAGGGGCTGTCGAGCCGTCGTCACTTCAAGAGCCAAGCAGCATAGACCCCCTTCAGGCATCAGATCTCCCGGCCTGTGCCGCAGGATTCCACGTCGCTTCCGCAGCCGGTCGAGGTGCTCCCGGCACCAGGCCCATCCTCAATTCACAGGTCGGGTCGAATTTCCACAAGATTTCTATGATGTCTGGATGTCTCGTCAGGTCACCGTCGGATTCGTCGGAGCACTGCTGTGAGTCTTAATTTTCCTGAGCTTTGACGGGCTACATGCAGTGGTGGTTAGAGGTTTGCGAAGAGGAGGCTGCGAGTACAAGATCAGTTCCAAAGGCGTGCGTTTGACACAAACAAGTTCTCGGTCCACTTGGATCCTGGATCTCCAATCATTCGCAGGATGTAGGGGCTCAAGGCGGGCATCACTGATGTAATGCTCGAAGGTGAGACACTCGAAGTCGTATAGGGACCTTACCGATGTGTAACAAGCCCACGAGGACAAAGCCTTGAAATGGACTTGCCGCTGATAAAACGTGTGTCCGAATCATCAATTATCTTAAGCTTCTTTCATTCAGCTGCATTCACGATCCCTACGCGCCGAAAGCCTCGCAGTCGGCCTTTCGCACTATCGCACACCGAAACACACACTCCTCACGTGGACCGGTAGACTGCCCTCCTGGTCTTGATTACCTCAGACCTTCCGAGAGGACAGTCATCGCAATAGTGAGACAGTGAGAAGATGAACACGGTAAGGTGGCAATCGTTGTACGACATCTCTGTCGGCTTGTACACAAAGGTGACCTAGCATCCTCTGACCTGCTTGTACATTCCTTTGTACTCGCGCTCCCACTTGCAATGGGCTGTTCCAACCGACTTTCTGCCGGATGGCTTCCACTCATGTCTTCCCTCAGTGCCCGGCAGACCCGGAGGGAGCAGTGATGCCTCTGGTGTGTTACTCCTGAGATCTCGAGTGTCTTGGACATTGGGATCGTCATGCATTTCCAGGAAGCTCCCGCTCTGATGCAGGGTTGAAGCTTGTGGAAGCGATGGTTTGTGCAGTCATTCCTACGCAGGAGGCTCGCTCGAGTACAGTATCTTGACGATTGTCCAGGACTAGAGACACACTTTCCTGAGAGCCTGCACATGCCATTATTTCTCCGCTCGAAGGATGCAGCAGACTTCGTGGGGCTTGGAAGAGTCACCTCTACCTCAGCCCCTGGCCCCATTTGCATCATGCGCTGTGGAGGCCTTGGCCCCCTACCCCATGCAAGCCAACAGAAGTTACATCCCACGCGATGAAGACATGAGATGGAACTAACACAAACAGCCTGGCAGCAGTGACACACAACCTCACAATAGGAGTCTTAGCATCCCTGATTTGAGCATGAGAAAGGTTCAGATCTGAGGGCTTGCAGGTTCGATGTCAATAGGTTCGTGTTGGGTTTCGTCTCACAGTAAACCCTGTGATTCTTGGGTTGGTGGGGGAAGTCTCCGGTTATTCCTGGAGGTGACAATCGTCGCGGATTCAGCACCTCATCCCTCCCTCAGGCTTGCTGGAAGAAGTGCAGGGCCCCCTGCGGAATCACTCGAGGTGTCGGTGCCTGACCGGGCCTGGAGCTTTGGTTATCTTCATTACAGTGGATGAAATTATCTGGCAAGGTTCACGGCTTGAAACACCGGAAGCCCAAAATCTCGCAGCTCTCCAACATCACGACCATGTCTCTGAGAAGCTCACACCGACGGAAAGGGTGATGACATGGGCATCGCAGGCAGAGCCATCACAGGATCTGCAAGTTGGTTCAATACGGCATTGCTGTAATCGACAGCGCTGGCACTGTCTTTTCAAGAAGCCCAAACCAAGCAACCAAAACCATAGCTGCTGATGCTTGGCCCGACCGGCAGTTAAGACTAAGATAAACCTGTGGGGCACCTGCAAATTCTGGCAAGTTGGATGTGTTACCTTCGCTCTTACTACTCCGACGGCAAATGCCCATGTATACCAGGCAGCACTGACAAAGCTCAAAGACCAAGGCAAGCCCTGGCCCCGGCGCTCCCTCTGCTGTCCCCGCCCTTCTACTTGGCCTGATCCCGGAGCTGCATCTGCAGGAGCTGGACTGGGCCGAGCAGGCTTGAGTCAGGCTATGCAATCACGTGAACAAAGCCAAACCTCAGCCCAAGAAGGACTCACACTCCTAATCTTGGACATGCCGACACGGTCGCCTCAACATCCTGACAAACAGAGAATCCCACTTCTGGCAATTTCAGGGTTCTTTCTGTCGGTTTATCGGCTTCTGGAATCGGATCTCCAAAACCGCCGAGCCAGAATCCCTCTCAAGTGCCACGCATTCCCAAAGCCTGCGCGGCTGCAACTGCCGCTGCTTGTGCTTCTGGAGGCAGGCTCCTCAATCATTCTGCTGGTTTCCAGATTTGGGCTTCAGACACATGGCGCGGCAGACGTCTGTAGGCAGTGTGGCCAGCGTTCATCTACTTTTTTCGGGTTCGGTTCTTGCCCATGACTAAATCGACCTCAGCTTGCGATATGCCTCACACTGTGGCTTGTTCTTGCACCCGGAAATGTGAATGCCTGAATGGGATGGATGCGTCTGTGCGAGGATTTGTTTCAAGCATTTCTTAGATCTAAGGCAGAGAGTGGTGGGCGGGGGTTGAGAACGCGGAGTTGGCTAAACTTCGATTGAACCAGCAGCTCGCACGTCACATGCCCCCAAGTTCCATTTCAAACAGTCGTCGCCCGCTCCACTGCCGACAGGTGGCTGCAGCAGTGCTTGTAGCTCTGGAGGGACCCCTGCAGACGACCTTACACTAACAAGTAGGTGAACACCGTCGGGCAGCACTACAACAGGGTCCTCGAGCTGACGACAGCTCTCTTAGAAGTGGGCCCGCCGTTCTGGAAAGCCCCATCCGTTCGCAAGGCCTCTGCCATGCGCCGTGAGTGTGAAGACAGAGACTGGTCATCCTCACTTCCCGAAGCATCTATCCACTGTCAGCATCACATGCACCTTGTTCGGCGGTAAACCGAAGGCATCCATGACGCCTAACTGTGCCTAACTACGTTTTCGTGACCACCACAGACATGTGGTTGCAGGTTACATTGGCTGGCATGTGCTCACGATCTGCAGTCTAATCAGTCCACACCAAGCCCTGTATGCTACCGCCCTTGGGCTTTGTAGGGTGATGTCTTCACGGAAACTTGACTGAATGCTCTTGATGCATGCAACAGACATCATTTCTGCAGCATGTCTGAGCTACAAATGTCTGGGGGACCACGTCCAAGAATGCCCAGGCGGATCGATGATCTTGCCAAATCGCATGGGTAATGCCTCTGCCTGCCTTGCATTTGTTGATTGCACATCACTGATCTTGGCAGTGTCTCTGCCCGACAGCTGAACCCAAGCCACGCTCACCCGTCTCAGCCAGGCCTGCTCAGAAGGCAATTTCTAGGAGCAATACATAGGCAGGCTTAAGTATCATTCAGTACCCAACCTCTTTGTGAGCCCAGCAAGTAAGTCGGTGGGGGGTGTCCCAGACCTCACGAACTCGTGATTGTAGCAGACTTGCTCGCCACCAAAAGCTGCTGGACTCTTCTGAGGTTTCTGCCGTGGATGCCGATTGGAATCTGAAATGCTTTGAACTCTCCAGAGATGCTGCCAGGACTTGCTGTAAGTTAAGGATGACAGAGTGAGCAAACTCGTGATTACGCATGCCAGCAATCAGCACCCTGCAGTTTGTCACGGGACGGCCGTGATATGATGATTTAACCTGCAAGACATGCTTTGCAGTCTCACAGACACCTTGTGATCCCCAGCATAACAAGAACTCCGCAGACTAAAAGCATCGTTTGCCTTTGAAAAGCAATTCATCACACCCCTCGTGGAACTTTCAAGCTCCAGTGGCGTCAGACCACACACCCACTGGGATGAAGTCGATAGTCAACACAACTCAAAATTGCGCGGATCATCAGCAGCCCGCTTGTCCCAGAAGAGGCTCAGAGTGCAGCACGCGGCCGGTGACTAGGATGGGAAGGCACACTGCAGTTGCAACTGCAAACTCTGCCAGCAGCGCTAAAGGCGGGAAGACGAAGGGAATCAGGAGCCCAACACCTTCGGCAAGCATTGAAGACTCTCGCAGCTTCCAAACTACGCAGAGGCCGCCCAACGCTCCCAAAACCGCAGCCGCCAGAGCGAAGCTGCTCCGGGCCTCAGAGACCTCTCGACCACATCTCCGGGCCACAGCGAGGCCAGCCGAAGTGCCATAAGCAGCTGCAGCAGGGAGGAGGAAGAGAGCGAAGGGCCACCAGTGGACGGTTGCACTGAGGAGGAGTAAGCTGGCTGTTGTCCGATGTGCGTTTTTGAAATACCTTCGGATGAATGTCTGTTTGCGAAGGAAAGCGACCAAAGTGTGCACAAGCAGTAGGAGTGCAGTGACAAGCCCCATGAGATACAGAAGATTCTCGCCTTTCTCTCCAGCCAACTGGAACATCGATAGAAAGCCTTCTTGGCTCACGATGTAGATGAGCTCCCCCAAGGCATGGATGGCGCCCCAGTTTGCGGCCCTGGAGCCCAAGGCCTTGTGGAGCTTCAACAAGTCTTGCCTCTTCAGTCCGAGCCAAGGGCCTAGAGGCTTGCAGGGAGGCAAGGCAAGTAGGGAAAGATGCCAGCTGAGCGGAAACGCAGCCGCGAGAGCAACAGCCAAGACAAAGTGCATGGCGCTGCTTCGATAGAATTGGTCTGCCAACATGTAGGCCAAGGGCATGCCGAACCAAAGACACGACAAACCCGACCATATCATCAGAAGCCCGTCGAGCTCAATTGATGCTGCATCTGGTTCTGGGCTTGGTTCTGCAGCTGCTTCATCGCCGCTGTCACGTCCCCGGACTTCAGAAGATGCAGGCTTCGATGTGGATAGAGATTTCTGCAGCGCCCCCAGGAAAATGGGACTAGTCCACACCAGCAACACCACGATGGCGAAGCCGGTAAAACCTGACCACAGGCCAGCTTGGAAGCAGTAGTTTCCGGTGCGACCTGCAAGGCTCCGGCAGTCATCAGGATTTCCCATGTTGCAGAGGCCTCCCACGCCTCCCACTCCTCCGACGTCTGTTCCCAGATTGTGCAACGAGTTGCGCAAAGGCTCGTACAATGCGCTTGCAAGCAGCATGTACTTTACAGAACTTGCCAAAGATGGCATGCTGCCATTTGTCGCCATTCAGGTGCAGACCGGCCAAACTCGGACAAACCACCAACCGTATTCGCCACACTACACCTGGATGGCCGCGAAAGCCTCGAGCCTGAACAAGTCACGGACGTTTAGTTGGTACCAATGGGAGTCGGGTCTTAGCCCCAGCATGTACATGACATCAGTACTGCACCAGCCATAAATGCCGTTGGCTCCTGTCAATTGCCGACACTCTGGAGTTTTGTCGCCACCAACTGCTCTGCCCCTATACTGGACCATGATTTCGGGCGACATCCGCTTTGGGTTTCAACTAGTTGAGAGCTCAATGCACAACGGAGGAAGCTCCGAAGCCGAATGTTGATTGGGAACGCGACGACAGGCGACCAACCTGCGACTGAAGTTGGAACTTAGGAAGCAACAGCAAGCGGATTGAAATCATCACGTGTCGTAAGGATCTTTCTTACAGTAACCTTCCAGCCAGTAGCATGCTCAGCAACTCTGCACCAAAACTCGACCTAAGCCCCTGGATTTCTTCCTATTCGCAACGGGGGCTTTTGCAACGGCATCGCACCCTTACTGAGGCGTGGGGCCTGTGCAGAAAAGTAAAAGGAGAAGCACAAGGCTCATAGCTGCATAGATTACGGAGGAGCTTAAGTTGGCTTCCCTGCATCGGTTTTGGAAACTACAGTGCAACAAGCAACAACGCAAGAAAGCCAGCTTGCACTTGGATACGCTTTAATGTCACGCCTGCAAACGCACCAAGTGCTGCTATAAAGGGCTCTACGGAATGCGGCCCTCCTGGCAGACTGTAAACGCCACTTGACGCCGACTCTAGAGGGCTCTGCGGGAGGCGGAGCGCGCTTGGACCTTCTTCCTGGAAGACGATAAACGCCTACACTGCGCAACGCAGTTGAGAAGTATGTTTTGTCTGCTGCAATAAACTCCACATGCTTTCTGACCTGTGCTGCAACTCGCCAAATTCAAGTGTGACACTTAATATGCGAAAAGTTTCCAGTAAAGCACTCTAGAAATGTTGAAGGCTTATCTGCAGCTTGAAAACTTTTCACGCGGTCGCTCCTAACACGTCCATCCATTTTTTGCCAAACACAACGCATTTGTTTTTCAACATCTGCACGTTCTTGCCTTTTGGCTTTGCATGAAAACAACCCACAGTTGGAAAGTAAATTAAACAACTTTGACAATTCACAAGGGTTCGAACAGAATGTCAATCCCGCAAACTCTCACTGCGGTGAACAGTAGGGTGCCCTCTCTTGAATTGTTGTCCTGTCGTGTTTGTGTGTGTGTGTCTGTAAAGGTCGGAAGCACACCGTGGCGGCACAAAGAAACATGTCTTATGTTCGAAGAAAGATCCGGCGACGTAAAACAAATCGAAGTCAGTTCGAGATGATTTTGGACTAACAAAAAACTGCTTAAATCTGAGCATGAGGGTCGCAAAAACACTTTGCTTTCTTTTGATTTCATAGCGGGGTCGAAAAACGGAATAATTAGACCAACCGTGTGATCTGGCAACAAACATTTCGGAAGGAAGAACAGAAGTCCGTTCCGACCCTATGCTTCTGACTTGACAAGGTGGGCTGCAGTTTGAACTTCACGGACCGTCTTCTTAGTAGTTCTCTGACTACATGAGAAACCGAAATCGCGAATGCATTCTGGTTAACGCGAAGGTTACGCAAGCCGCTGTGCGAAGCAACACATGCCAAAGCTGTGAGACTTGAAGCTGGGCAATGCCGAGCACGCTAGCAAACGCTTGTTGGGGAAAACCCCTTTTGTAACTCGAATGGGGCATGCAGCGTCTAGCTCGAGTGCGGACCCAAGACAAGCTTTGCTTTGGGAAATCCCGACAGAAGGAACGATTATTTGCAGACTTTGTCAATGTTTTTTTTGGAATACTGTCACTTGCACCGAAGCATAACTTGTGCGGGCTGCTGTTTTGTCGACCCCTGCCAACACGTACATTTTTAAGTACGAACCCGGATAAGAACATGGCGTGTTCGCGTAAAGTTTTGGAGTATAGCGGTGGCACAAATTGTTTGCAGTGTGCCACACACTTCGGCGTGGCGTCGTGACATTTGACATCGCAAGAATGCGAGGATCAGTTTGCACACGCATTCTCTATCACTGTGATGGAACACCTTGTACAGCAATTTACTCGCAGGCTCGAGACCAACTTTCGCTGAGGTTAAAAAGCGAAGAATAAAACATTAATCAGACCTTCCCAATCCGCCCCACTTTTTTGACGGCAAAACTTCCCGCTCTTGCAAGCTGCAAAGAAACAAACAAACTTGTTTGGCAACAGACAATGAGAAAGCCACACGAATACGCTTGAACCCAGGTTCAACCGGACAACTAATGNAGGGGGAGGGGGGGGGGGACAAAGGGAGGAAGCCCTTGAAGCCCTTGAGTGAAAAATTTCGAATGCAATACCTGTTCAAAATAGATTACAAGCAAATCAACATGACATGTACATGTGCAGTGCAGACCGGACTCATCAACGCAACAGCTTGCGCAATCCCTCAACTGGCAGGTGCAATCAATCACACTCTTTTGTTCTAAGCCTTGATCCAGGCTTTCCCTTGAGCCAAGCAATGGTCATGCCAATGCCTTCAAGCATGATCGGTGTACAGCAAGCAATGCTGTCTGAACTACGGTGTTAATGACATGTTGTATGCCAATGAGTACTTTGGACAGTGTCAAAGTGATGGTGCAATCTAACACCGTCCCTTGGATGAATACCTCAGGCAATCATCCACATTGTACAAACTTTGAATTGTACAACACAATGCTGCTGCCGACCTTCTGGCGGGTCAGTCATCTTTTGTTCTAGGAAAGCCAGCCGTTACACAGTAAAGCAAGGACAATGGTGTGGGATTGGCATCTTGGGGCCAATTTCTTCATCTAGAATATCATCACCTTTACGTTCAGCTAACATGTACAATGAATGAAAAGCTGATCAATCATTCAAAGTTAACTAAGAAAAACACTTCACAGACTGTCAACAATGTACTGTTGCCACGGGTGCCCAATGGGCTCAGTACATCTTCTGCAAAATGAATAGTATGAAGAACAATCCGTAGTAATCATCACAAAGCAATTGCAGAAAGCAAGCTGCAACTCTGGCCGATAGCGCGCAAGCCAATCGACCAAGGCTCAGGGCGTCATCTGCCTTCGAGTAAAGCATACCGCAATCTTTCAGATGTAGGGCAGTAATCCGAAGAGCTGAAGCGAGCAATCTCTCACTCACGAGGCTCAAAAGAACAACGTCTTCATGAATNCGTCATCTGCCTTCGAGTAAAGCATACCGCAATCTTTCAGATGTAGGGCAGTAATCCGAAGAGCTGAAGCGAGCAATCTCTCACTCACGAGGCTCAAAAGAACAACGTCTTCATGAATGACTTGAAGTCACAATATCAAACTGTACTCAAATGCGACTCAGAATGGCCATGCACATAATGACAGTGACGGCTCAAGATCTCAGTCTGCATTTGTCTGTAACTCGAATGCCGGCCGGACGCAATCCTTCCAACGGAAGATCCACTGAGCAATCCATGCATCACTGGAATGGACGAAGTGAAACAATCTCTGCGACACCACTCCGGCGAAATCAATGTTTGCAGATATGATGAGAGTCCGTCCATCGTGCGAAGAAAACGAGCCAATCGTACCAAATACATCTCATGAACCAACTAATCAAGGAAATCTGCAATCACAAAAAAACGCATCTTGCATAAGCAGTCATACAAGCATGTCGGCGTAAAGCTGCAATGCCACGTACGGCAAGTTGGAATCCAGCACCGCATGAAATACACTACTGCTGAATTCATGAGAACTGCAATCCTCTCGCAGTCACTCCATGTTCGCACTGCGGAAATTCGCATCTTCCAATCAAGCTTGTAAAGTGGCGAAACGCAGGAAAGATCAATGCTCATGCAATCTAAACCTGCAGCATAGACGCAATGACCTCTCAAACTTTCAGAAATTTTGGCAATGCCAAGAAAAGCAACACCATCTTGGAAATACTGTATCAATGTGTTCAATTTCGGGACCAAGCGCACAATATATTCAGAAAAAAACAATGCACATCAGTAAAACATCCGATCATTTCATCCACTCGGGATTTCTCACGCACTGATATAGTATCTGATATAGCAAATCCAGTAGCCACTGACTTGTCCACGAACGGGAACGAATTCAATAACTGTAATGCTCGCCATCTCCAGTTGCAGCGCTCAGCGCTCAATCAGGATGACCAGCGAACGAACCAGTCATATCTATGGCCAGACCTCAATGTGGTAATCTCGTAGTGTACTTCTGCAAGACCAATAAAGCGATCTCGCTTCCTCCACAATCATCGAATGATAGGCGTCTTCCCGAAATGAATCAATCAAGAATCGTCAATGAAATGCTTCACCAGAACTTCGTAAAACCGCTCTCAGCAGCAATGGCATATGAAACACTGCTCGACATCACAGCAAAAAATGGTCAATGCCAAAGCTGCGTCTCTCGGCAACTCCACGTCGGATATCTTGGTAAGTTCAATCATACGATGTTGTTGCGCAGAAGTCGCTGAAAGGATCTTGTGTTGAACAATGTAGTCCAAGCTGGCATATATTTGCAACTCCTGCTAACAGAAAACCAATGCACAGACGTGTCATCCATTGCTTTCAGACAAGTTATGGAAGGTTCTCTTTTGGAACCAGAAGGCATATTGCAGATGACGTTGACCGTGGTATTGACAGTGATTGAAGATTAGAGCACGAGACTTTGGCACATTGTCGTTGGAACCGCGAAGCACTACGCAGCCTTTTGACACCCTGCATTGATATTGCAGCTGGTTTTGCGAGTTGGACGATACTGCTCATTTGCCTGCATCGGCTTGCGTTGCAAAGTGGCGGTGGCGCATTCAGTGCGTTCAGCACCGATGATTGCTCCACTTGTACTGATACGGTGTGGCTTTGTGTGTTTGGCTTTTTGTCCCGATTGGTGTATTTATCGTACCGTTGCTCCTGTGCAGGACCTGTGCTCCTAGCGATGCATTGATCTTAGCAGATGCACAGACAAGAGTCTCAGCGTTGGCAAGAAGACATTTCTACTGCAGTCCGTGAACACAGAATTTTCTCAATGACGGTAATTGCCACCTGGAAGATTCGACATCAACTGATTGCTTGCTTGGTTCGCAGATAGCAATGATCCAATGGCTTCCGGTTCTTCAATGAGCGTCTTGAAGGTGCGACGAGCTCACCGTGCTCAATGACCAGACTAGCACAAACTGCACTGTACACTTCACAAGGTCAGTGCTGTGCAATCAGAACTGCAAAAAATCTGAGCGACAGCAGGATCAGAAGATCTCCACCAATGAAAGCAAATACGGAATATCACACAAACAGTTGACTCACAAAGCGCTGAACAATCCATGTCTGTTATCTGCAACGTCAAACTCAGCTGTAAGAGAACACGTGCAATGAGTGGACTCAAAAACTGCAATCTTGCAATACGACCTGCAATACGACCAATGCATAGATCCGTCCCTGCACCCAATGCTTCTGCAATTCATTGCTTCAGAATCGGCGGCCAAAGAAAAGTCAATCCAGCAGGAAATTTCTAAGGAACCATGGCTTCACTAAAGGTTTCGTCACGAGGCGACTCATCAATTGCATCTGCCAGTGACATCAATCACAAAACAAAACAAAACAAGTCCGATCAGCGGTCAATTAACTAACTATGCACAGATAAAAACACAATGTTCTTTGTTACATGGTGTTATGTACAATCGTCCATCAGTCCAGGAGGACCAGGATTCAAAAGACTCCACACTGCAATGCTCAATGCTCTCACGGCTGTTCTGGCTCCAATCCTACAAAGAAGCTGGAACGACTACAACTAAGATCCGGGCAATGTGAACTTACAACTAAGGTCCAGGCAATCGGATACCAAAAACAGACCAAACGCAAGCTCCAATCAACCAAGGAACAACAAACGAAACAATTTGCATCCAACCAAACGACACCGATGACAATCAAGCAAGCACTGTGCAAAGACAATCTAAAAACGTTTCCAAAACAATGTACATGGAACAATCCGTTACAGGAAGACTCGCTGCGGTTTTGTCTGTCCAGAACACATTCGTGCTGCAATCACTGCAACGGTTTGGGAATCCACCTCAAGCAACGATTCATTCACAGATAGCGAATCAAGCAAAGATATACCTTACAACGGCCTGAGAAAATACCAACAGTTCAACAAGCAAAACACGCCATGTCAATCACCAAGCTGTGTCCCAAGCCATAGCAGCCATAACAACAATGCCACAATGGATGCCACAATGGAAGTGTCAATACTGACTCTTCCTACTCTCCGTCCCTCGGCTTCGGCTTTAGCCGAAAGCCGAACAATCAAACGGGAGGAGGGTGGGCCAAAAGGGAAGCAAGGCAATACTGCACAGACGCCTCTCCAATAAAGCGAAAAACAAACCATGCCAACGGCAATTGAAGAGTCAATGCGGACTCCCAAGTCGCTGAACAGTCAATACTGACTCTTCCTACTCTCCTGATGAGGAGCTGGTACAACTCGGCAATATAAAAAAAATCCGTCAAGAAATGCCATCCAAACGCAACTGGCAACACACCTCAACTCACGCGCCGATCAACAATCACATCTTTCAAGTGGACCTCAATCCGACAGGATTTCACTCTGACTCAAAAGACAGGAGAAACAGGCTTCTCCTATGATCAAGTCAATAGACCATCAAGCAATAAAACACATGCTTACCATGCCAAGCAACAACCACAAACTTATCAATCACACTTGACAGGCTTGGTCCACCTGAGAAGCAATGAGAATAAGTTCTCACTCTGATCTTGCCAAGCGCTTCAAGCACAACACCAAAGCAACGTCAACTCCAAGAACAGCCAAATGCATCCACTCGGTTACTCAATACTCATAAGTAACAAACATTCAAGCTCACACACAATGTAAAGAAGCATCATGTAATTGAACGAACGCTTGGAGCCAATCAAAACTGGTGATCTGTCGAGACCGGATCTTAAATCAATGTGCTGCCAATCAATCGACGACAACAAAAAGGAATCAATCTTTCAAGGCAGCACTTCTGATGAGACACTCGCGTCTTCCACGAGCAATCGCAACTAACAAGCTTCAAGGAACCACTCGCTTCAAGGATCAAGCAATCAAAGATTCAATGTAACTCAAAGGTCTCACCACAAATACTGCGCCTCAATGTGTAATCCACACGCGTGAATCTGCCAAGGAAAACAACCCTTCGCACAATGAAATCGTTCAAACGAACAATCTTAAAACAAGCGCAAAGCTAACTTTCCACTCATGCTGCACACGCAACAGGCGACAACCAAGCCAGCGCAACCGAGAAAACCAATCGGCAGTCAGTCAGCACAACCACTGAACATCCGGACCGTTTCAATGATCTGGCATGCCAAGCAATGGGAACAAGCTCCCACCTTGATTCTGCCAACCGCAAGCACAAGTCAACCAAGCAGTCAAGCACAACCAACTCCACGCAAGCCACGCGCAATCAACTCCACAAGGATAGCAACACCAGGCACAATAGCTTCGAATAGCAACCAATCATGCCGTAATCTGCAATGAGTCTCACCAACTGTTGTCCTTCGCAGACTGAGTCCAGAGTCAAGGACGAAGTTTGAAAAACTCAGTTGGGCTTATGACTCGGAAACCAAAATTCTCATGGCAATCGCAAAGCATTTCATACAATCAAACGATCTGGAGAACATGCATCGCAATAAATTCCAAATTCCAAGAGATGCAGGGGCGCAACGGTTCAACTGATACAACCAAGTACAATCAACTCACTCATAATCTCGGTCCCTTGAAAAGACAATGTCATGCTTCCCTCCCTTGCTGTGCAATCCCAAATCTGAGCAACTCATGGCGATTAAGAAACTCAGCAATGTTGACCAATACCACGAAGCATCACGCAGTCCAAAGACAACAACAAATTACCCAATGAGCCACCAATCCAACGCGAAATAACATCAATCAACTCACTCCACTCTACAGGTTGTCGTGGCCTTAGGCACCTGCGGAAGGAGATCTTCTTGATCAATGTGTCACTGCTCACAATTGCTTTAGAAAAATCAAGACATTTGCCAAATCCATCACGCCATGCTCACACCAATCAAACAAACAACTGCGGATGAAACACCAAAACAGAAGTTGCCAGCTATCGCAACTGTCAAGCATCAGTCCACGAGCTTCACTGGCGCTTACATGGTCTTGGCCAAATCGCCCTCGGAAAATAGAGCAACGTCAAGCTGGAAGGTGAACCCGAGTGACAACAATGATAGAGACTCAACTACACACACCGGTTTGGAAACATCTTGATTGATGAGCACATTAACGTACCCCCACAGTAGCAGAGATCCGGAGAGCAAACGAAATTGTAAGCTGCATAGGGCAAACTCATGTGGGAGCCTCCAGAGTATCCCGGACCTTGTTTCGACTTTCTTTTTGACAGGTTTGAAGGGCTCATGTTCGAGACCGAAAAAACTCTTGGAAAACGTGTGCGCCGCAGGGGCCTCCCCAGTTGCGGGAGTATCTTTTTCTACATTTGTTCGATTTCATAGC